>CAWVNZ010002600.1:0-71472 GCA_963930735.1 Dioctria linearis
GAAAATCCCTGGCGTAATTAAAATTTGCGACAGTTGAAAATTATTTTTTGAATAATTTACTATAGAAAAGGCAATCCCTGGCGTAATTAAAATTTGCGACAGTAGAAATTATTTTTGAATAATTTACTATAGAAAAGGCAATCCCTGGCGTAATTAAAATTTGCGACAGTAGAAAATTATTTTTTGAATAATTTACTATAGAAAAGGCAATCCCTGGCGTAATTAAAATTTGCGACAATAGACAATTATTTTTTGAATAATTTACTATAGAAAAGGCAATCCCTGGCGTATTTAAAATTTGCGACTGTAAAAAATTATTTTTTGAATAATTTACTATAAAAAAGGCAATCCCTGGCGTAATTAAAATTTGCGACAGTATAAAATTATTTTTTGAATAATTTACTATAGAAAAGGCAATACCTGGCGTAATTAAAATTTGCGACAGTAAAAAATTATTTTTTGAAAAATTTACTATAGAAAAGGCAATCCCTGGCGTAATTAAAATTTGCGACAGTAGAAAATTATTTTTTGAATAATTTACTATAGAAAAGGTAATCCCTGTCTTAATTAAAATTTGCGACAGTTGAAAATTATTTTTGAATAATTTACTATAGAAAAGGCAATCCTGGCGAACTTAAAATTTGCGACAGTAAAAAATTATTTTTTGAATAATTTACTATAGAAAAGGCAATCCCTGGCGCACTTTAAATTTGCGACAGTAAAAAATTATTTTTTGAGTAATTTACTATAGAAAAGGCAATCCCTGGCGTAATTAAAATTTGCGACAGTAAGAAATGAATTTGTGAGAAATTTACTATAGAAAAGGCAATCCCTGGCGTAATTAAAATTTGCGACAGTAGAAAATTATTTTTTGAATAATTTACTATAGAAAAGGCAATCCCTGGCGCAATTAAAATTTGCGACAGTAAAAAATTATTTTTCGCAAAATTTACTATAGAAAAGGCAATCCCTGGCGTATTTAAAATATGCGACAGTATAAAACTAATTTTGAAAAATTTACTGTAGAAAAGGCAATCCCTGGCGCAATTAAAATTTGCGACAGTAGAAAATTATTTTTTGAATAATTTACTGTAGAAAAGGCAATCCCTGGCGCAATTAAAATTTGCGACAGTAAAAAATTATTTTTTGAATAATTTACTGTAGAAAAGGCAATCCCAGGCGCAATTAAAATTTGCGACAGTAAAAAATTATTTTTTGAATAATTTACTATAGAAAAGGCAATCCCTGGCGCACTTAAAATTTGCGACAGTAAAAAATTATTTTTTTGAATAATTTACTATAGAAAAGGCAATCCCTAGCGTAATTAAAATGTGCGACAGTAGAAAATTATTTTTTGAATAATTTACTATAGAAAAGGCAATCCCTGGCGCAATTAAAATTTGCGACAGTAAAAAATTATTTTTTGAATAATTTACTATAGAAAAGGCAATCCCTGGCATAATTAAAATTTGCGACAGTATAAAATTATTTTTTGAATAATTTACTATAGAAAAGGCAATCCCTGGCGCACTTAAAATTTGCGACAGTAAAAAATTATTTTTTGAATAATTTACTATAGAAAAGGTAATCCCTGGCGTAATTAAAATTTGCGACAGTAGAAAATTATTTTTTGAAAAATTTACTATAGAAAAGGCAATCCCTGGCGCAATTAAAATTTGCGACAGTAGAAAATTATTTTTTGAATAATTTACTATAGAAAAGGCAATCCCTGGCGTATTTAAAATTTCCGACAGTAAGAAATTAATTTGTGAGAAATTTACTATAGAAAAGGCAATCCCTGGGATATTTAAAATTTGCGACAGTAAAAAATTATTTTTTGAATAATTTATTGTAGAGAAGGCAATCCTGGCGTAATTAAAATTTGCGACAGTAGAAAATTATTTTTTGAATAATTTACTATAGAAAAGGCAATCCCTGGCGTATTTAAAATTTGCGACAGTAAAAAATTATTTTTTGCAAAATTTACTGTAGAAAGGTAATCCCCTGGCGCAATTAAAATTTGCGACAGTAGAAAATTATTTTTTTAATAATTTACTATAGAAAAGGCAATCCCTGGCGCAATTAAAATTTGCGACAATAGAAAATTATTTTTTGAATAATTTACTATAGAAAAGGCAATCCCTGGCGCAATTAAAATTTGAGACAGTAGAAAATCATTTTTTGAATAATTTACTGTAGAAAAGGCAATCCCTGGCGCAATTAAAATTTGCGACAGTAAAAAATTATTTTTGAATAATTTATTGTAGAAAAGGCAATCCCTGGCGCAATTAAAATTTGCGACAGTAAAAAATTATTTTTTGAATAATTTACTATAGAAAAGGCAATCCCTGGCGTATTTAAAATTTGCGACAGTAAAAAATTATTTTTTGCAAAATTTACTGTAGAAAGGTAATCCCTGGCGCAATTAAAATTTGCGACAGTAGAAAATTATTTTTTTAATAATTTACTATAGAAAAGGCAATCCCTGGCGCAATTAAAATTTGCGACAGTAGAAAATTATTTTTTGAATAATTTACTATAGAAAAGGCAATCCCTGGCCCAATTAAAATCTGCGACAGTAAAAAATTATTTTTTGAAAAATTTACTATAGAAAAGGTAATCCCTGGCGCAATTACAAGTTGCGACAGTAAAAAATTATTTTTGAAAAATTTACTGTAGAAAGGCAATCCCTGGCGCAATTAAAATTTGCGACAGTAGAAAATTATTTTTTTAATAATTTACTATAGAAAAGGCAATACCTGGCGTAATTAAAATTTGCGACAGTAAAAAATTATTTTTTGAAAAATTTACTATAGAAAAGGCAATCCCTGGCGTAATTAAAATTTGCGACAATAGACAATTATTTTTTGAATAATTTACTATAGAAAAGGCAATCCCTGGCGTAATTAAAATTTGCGACAGTAGAAAATTATTTTTTGAATAATTTACTATAGAAAAGGTAATCCCTGGCGTAATTAAAATTTGCGACAGTTGAAAATTATTTTTTGAATAATTTACTATAGAAAAGGCAATCCCTGGCGTAATTAAAATTTGCGACAGTAGAAAATTATTTTTTGAATAATTTACTATAGAAAAGGCAATCCCTGGCGTAATTAAAATTTGCGACAGTAGAAAATTATTTTTTGAATAATTTACTATAGAAAAGGCAATCCCTGGCGTAATTAAAATTTGCGACAATAGACAACTATTTTTTGAATAATTTACTATAGAAAAGGCAATCCCTGGCGTATTTAAAATTTGCGACTGTAAAAAATTATTTTTTGAATAATTTACTATAAAAAAAGGCAATCCCTGGCGTAATTAAAATTTGCGACAGTATAAAATTATTTTTTGAATAATTTACTATAGAAAAGGCAATACCTGGCGTAATTAAAATTTGCGACAGTAAAAAAATTATTTTTTGAAAAATTTACTATAGAAAAGGCAATCCCTGGCGTAATTAAAATTTGCGACAGTAGAAAATTATTTTTTGAATAATTTACTATAGAAAAGGTAATCCCTGGCGTAATTAAAATTTGCGACAGTTGAAAATTATTTTTTGAATAATTTACTATAGAAAAGGCAATCCCTGGCGCACTTAAAATTTGCGACAGTAAAAAATTATTTTTTGAATAATTTACTATAGAAAAGGCAATCCCTGGCGCACTTTAAATTTGCGACAGTAAAAAATTATTTTTTGAGTAATTTACTATAGAAAAGGCAATCCCTGGCGTAATTAAAATTTGCGACAGTAGAAAATTATTTTTTGAATAATTTACTATAGAATAGGCAATCCCTGGCGTATTTAAAATTTGCGACAGTAAGAAATGAATTTGTGAGAAATTTACTATAGAAAAGGCAATCCCTGGCGTAATTAAAATTTGCGACAGTAGAAAATTATTTTTTGAATAATTTACTATAGAAAAGGCAATCCCTGGCGCAATTAAAATTTGCGACAGTAAAAAATTATTTTTTGCAAAATTTACTATAGAAAAGGCAATCCCTGGCGTATTTAAAGTTTGCGACAGTATAAAACTAATTTTTGAAAAATTTACTGTAGAAAAGGCAATCCCTGGCGCAATTAAAATTTGCGACAGTAGAAAATTATTTTTTGAATAATTTACTGTAGAAAAGGCAATCCCTGGCGCAATTAAAATTTGCGACAGTAAAAAATTATTTTTTGAATAATTTACTGTAGAAAAGGCAATCCCAGGCGCAATTAAAATTTGCGACAGTAAAAAATTATTTTTTGAATAATTTACTATAGAAAAGGCAATCCTTGGCGCACTTAAAATTTGCGACAGTAAAAAATTATTTTTGAATAATTTACTATAGAAAAGGCAATCCCTAGCGTAATTAAAATTTGCGACAGTAGAAAATTATTTTTTGAATAATTTACTATAGAAAAGGCAATCCCTGGCGTATTTAAAATTTCCGACAGTAAGAAATTAATTTGTGAGAAATTTACTATAGAAAAGGCAATCCCTGGCGTAATTAAAATTTGCGACAGTAGAAAATTATTTTTTGAATAATTTACTATAGAAAAGGCAATCCCTGGCGCAATTAAAATTTGCGACAGTAAAAAATTATTTTTTGAATAATTTACTATAGAATAGGCAATCCCTGGCGTATTTAAAATTTGCGACAGTAAGAAATGAATTTGTGAGAAATTTACTATAGAAAAGGCAATCCCTGGCGTAATTAAAATTTGCGACAGTAGAAAATTATTTTTTGAATAATTTACTATAGAAAAGGCAATCCCTGGCGCAATTAAAATTTGCGACAGTAAAAAATTATTTTTTGCAAAATTTACTATAGAAAAGGCAATCCCTGGCGTATTTAAAGTTTGCGACAGTATAAAACTAATTTTTGAAAAATTTACTGTACGAAAAGGCAATCCCTGGCGCAATTAAAATTTGCGACAGTAGAAAATTATTTTTTGAATAATTTACTGTAGAAAAGGCAATCCCTGGCGCAATTAAAATTTGCGACAGTAAAAAATTATTTTTTGAATAATTTACTGTAGAAAAGGCAATCCCAGGCGCAATTAAAATTTGCGACAGTAAAAAATTATTTTTTGCAAAATTTTACTATAGAAAAGGCAATCCCTGGCGTATTTAAAGTTTGCGACAGTAAGAAATTAATTTGTGAGAAATTTACTATAGAAAAGGCAATCCCTGGCGTAATTAAAATTTGCGACAGTAGAAAATTATTTTTGAATAATTTACTATAGAAAAGGCAATCCCTGGCGCAATTAAAATTTGCGACAGTAAAAAATTATTTTTTGCAAATTTACTATAGAAAAGGCAATCCCTGGCGTATTTAAAGTTTGCGACAGTATAAAACTAATTTTTGAAAAATTTACTGTAGAAAAGGCAATCCCTGGCGCAATTAAAATTTGCGACAGTAGAAAATTATTTTTTGAATAATTTACTATAGAATAGGCAATCCCTGGCGTATTTAAAATTTGCGACAGTAAGAAATGAATTTGTGAGAAATTTACTATAGAAAAGGCAATCCCTGGCGTAATTAAAATTTGCGACAGTAGAAAATTATTTTTTGAATAATTTACTATAGAATAGGCAATCCCTGGCGTATTTAAAATTTGCGACAGTAAGAAATGAATTTGTGAGAAATTTACTATAGAAAAGGCAATCCCTGGCGTAATTAAAATTTGCGACAGTAGAAAATTATTTTTTGAATAATTTACTATAGAAAAGGCAATCCCTGGCGCAATTAAAATTTGCGACAGTAAAAAATTATTTTTTGCAAAATTTACTATAGAAAAGGCAATCCCTGGCGTATTTAAAGTTTGCGACAGTATAAAACTAATTTTTGAAAAATTTACTGTAGAAAAGGCAATCCCTGGCGCAATTAAAATTTGCGACAGTAGAAAATTATTTTTTGAATAATTTACTGTAGAAAAGGCAATCCCTGGCGCAATTAAAATTTGCGACAGTAAAAAATTATTTTTTGAATAATTTACTGTAGAAAAGGCAATCCCAGGCGCAATTAAAATTTGCGACAGTAAAAAATTATTTTTTGCAAAATTTACTATAGAAAAGGCAATCCCTGCGTATTTAAAGTTTGCGACAGTATAAAACTAATTTTTGAAAAATTTACTGTAGAAAAGGCAATCCCTGGCGCAATTAAAATTTGCGACAGTAGAAAATTATTTTTTGAATAATTTACTGTAGAAAAGGCAATCCCTGGCGCAATTAAAATTTGCGACAGTAAAAAATTATTTTTTGAATAATTTACTGTAGAAAAGGCAATCCCAGGCGCAATTAAAATTTGCGACAGTAAAAAATTATTTTTTGCAAAATTTACTATAGAAAAGGCAATCCCTGGCGTATTTAAAGTTTGCGACAGTATAAAACTAATTTTTGAAAAATTTACTGTAGAAAAGGCAATCCCTGGCGCAATTAAAATTTGCGACAGTAGAAAATTATTTTTTGAATAATTTACTGTAGAAAAGGCAATCCCTGGCGCAATTAAAATTTGCGACAGTAAAAAATTATTTTTTGAATAATTTACTGTAGAAAAGGCAATCCCAGGCGCAATTAAAATTTGCGACAGTAAAAAATTATTTTTTGAATAATTTACTATAGAAAAGGCAATCCTTGGCGCACTTAAAATTTGCGACAGTAAAAAATTATTTTTTGAATAATTTACTATAGAAAAGGCAATCCCTAGCGTAATTAAAATTTGCGACAGTAGAAAATTATTTTTTGAATAATTTACTATAGAAAAGGCAATCCCTGGCGTATTTAAAATTTCCGACAGTAAGAAATTAATTTGTGAGAAATTTACTATAGAAAAGGCAATCCCTGGCGTAATTAAAATTTGCGACAGTAGAAAATTATTTTTTGAATAATTTACTATAGAAAAGGCAATCCCTGGCGCAATTAAAATTTGCGACAGTAAAAAATTATTTTTTGAATAATTTACTATAGAATAGGCAATCCCTGGCGTATTTAAAATTTGCGACAGTAAGAAATGAATTTGTGAGAAATTTACTATAGAAAAGGCAATCCCTGGCGTAATTAAAATTTGCGACAGTAGAAAATTATTTTTTGAATAATTTACTATAGAAAAGGCAATCCCTGGCGCAATTAAAATTTGCGACAGTAAAAAATTATTTTTTGCAAAATTTACTATAGAAAAGGCAATCCCTGGCGTATTTAAAGTTTGCGACAGTATAAAACTAATTTTTGAAAAATTTACTGTAGAAAAGGCAATCCCTGGCGCAATTAAAATTTGCGACAGTAGAAAATTATTTTTTGAATAATTTACTGTAGAAAAGGCAATCCTGGCGCAATTAAAATTTGCGACAGTAAAAAATTATTTTTTGAATAATTTACTGTAGAAAAAGGCAATCCCAGGCGCAATTAAAATTTGCGACAGTAAAAAATTATTTTTTGCAAAATTTACTATAGAAAAGGCAATCCCTGGCGTATTTAAAGTTTGCGACAGTAAGAAATTAATTTGTGAGAAATTTACTATAGAAAAGGCAATCCCTGGCGTAATTAAAATTTGCGACAGTAGAAAATTATTTTTTGAATAATTTACTATAGAAAAGGCAATCCCTGGCGCAATTAAAATTTGCGACAGTAAAAAATTATTTTTTGCAAAATTTACTATAGAAAAGGCAATCCCTGGCGTATTTAAAGTTTGCGACAGTATAAAACTAATTTTTGAAAAATTTACTGTAGAAAAGGCAATCCCTGGCGCAATTAAAATTTGCGACAGTAGAAAATTATTTTTTGAATAATTTACTATAGAATAGGCAATCCCTGGCGTATTTAAAATTTGCGACAGTAAGAAATGAATTTGTGAGAAATTTACTATAGAAAAGGCAATCCCTGGCGTAATTAAAATTTGCGACAGTAGAAAATTATTTTTTGAATAATTTACTATAGAATAGGCAATCCCTGGCGTATTTAAAATTTGCGACAGTAAGAAATGAATTTGTGAGAAATTTACTATAGAAAAGGCAATCCCTGGCGTAATTAAAATTTGCGACAGTAGAAAATTATTTTTTGAATAATTTACTATAGAAAAGGCAATCCCTGGCGCAATTAAAATTTGCGACAGTAAAAAATTATTTTTTGCAAAATTTACTATAGAAAAGGCAATCCCTGGCGTATTTAAAGTTTGCGACAGTATAAAACTAATTTTTGAAAAATTTACTGTAGAAAAGGCAATCCCTGGCGCAATTAAAATTTGCGACAGTAGAAAATTATTTTTTGAATAATTTACTGTAGAAAAGGCAATCCCTGGCGCAATTAAAATTTGCGACAGTAAAAAATTATTTTTTGAATAATTTACTGTAGAAAAGGCAATCCCAGGCGCAATTAAAATTTGCGACAGTAAAAAATTATTTTTTGCAAAATTTACTATAGAAAAGGCAATCCCTGGCGTATTTAAAGTTTGCGACAGTATAAAACTAATTTTTGAAAAATTTACTGTAGAAAAGGCAATCCCTGGCGCAATTAAAATTTGCGACAGTAGAAAATTATTTTTTGAATAATTTACTGTAGAAAAGGCAATCCCTGGCGCAATTAAAATTTGCGACAGTAAAAAATTATTTTTTGAATAATTTACTGTAGAAAAGGCAATCCAGGCGCAATTAAAATTTGCGACAGTAAAAATTATTTTTTGAATAATTTACTATAGAAAAGGCAATCCTTGGCGCACTTAAAATTTGCGACAGTAAAAAATTATTTTTTGAATAATTTACTATAGAAAAGGCAATCCCTGGCATAATTAAAATTTGCGACAGTATAAAATTATTTTTTGAATAATTTACTATAGAAAAGGCAATCAATCCCTGGCGCACTTAAAATTTGCGACAGTAAAAAATTATTTTTTGAATAATTTACTATAGAAAAGGTAATCCCTGGCGTAATTAAAATTTGCGACAGTAGAAAATTATTTTTTGAAAAATTTACTATAGAAAAGGCAATCCCTGGCGCAATTAAAATTTGCGACAGTAGAAAATTATTTTTTGAATAATTTACTATAGAAAAGGCAATCCCTGGCGTATTTAAAATTTCCGACAGTAAGAAATTAATTTGTGAGAAATTTACTATAGAAAAGGCAATCCCTGGGATATTTAAAATTTGCGACAGTAAAAAATTATTTTTTGAATAATTTACTATAGAAAAGGCAATCCCTGGCGTAATTAAAATTTGCGACAGTAGAAAATTATTTTTTGAATAATTTACTATAGAAAAGGCAATCCCTGCCGCAATTAAAATTTGCGACAGTAAAAAATTATTTTTTGCAAAATTTACTATAGAAAAGGCAATCCCTGGCGTATTTAAAATTTGCGACAGTATAAAATTAATTTTTGAAAAATTTACTGTAGAAAAGGCAATCCCTGGCGCAATTAAAATTTGCGACAGTAGAAAATCATTTTTTGAATAATTTACTGTAGAAAAGGCAATCCCTGGCGCAATTAAAATTTGCGACAGTAAAAAATTATTTTTTGAATAATTTATTGTAGAAAAGGCAATCCCTGGCGCAATTAAAATTTGCGACAGTAAAAAATTATTTTTTGAATAATTTACTATAGAAAAGGCAATCCCTGGCGTATTTAAAATTTGCGACAGTAAAAAATTATTTTTTGCAAAATTTACTGTAGAAATGCAATCCCTGGCGCAATTAAAATTTGCGACAGTAGAAAATTATTTTTTTAATAATTTACTATAGAAAAGGCAATCCCTGGCGCAATTAAAATTTGCGACAGTAGAAAATTATTTTTTGAATAATTTACTATAGAAAAGGCAATCCCTGGCCCAATTAAAATCTGCGACAGTAAAAAATTATTTTTTGAAAAATTTACTATAGAAAAGGTAATCCCTGGCGCAATTACAAGTTGCGACAGTAAAAAATTATTTTTTGAAAAATTTACTGTAGAAAGGCAATCCCTGGCGCAATTAAAATTTGCGACAGTAGAAAATTATTTTTTTAATAATTTACTATAGAAAAGGCAATACCTGGCGTAATTAAAATTTGCGACAGTAAAAAATTATTTTTTGAAAAATTTACTATAGAAAAGGCAATCCCTGGCGTAATTAAAATTTGCGACAATAGACAATTATTTTTTGAATAATTTACTATAGAAAAGGCAATTCCTGGCGTAATTAAAATTTGCGACAGTAGAAAATTATTTTTTGAATAATTTACTATAGAAAAGGTAATCCCTGGCGTAATTAAAATTTGCGACAGTTGAAAATTATTTTTTGAATAATTTACTATAGAAAAGGCAATCCCTGGCGTAATTAAAATTTGCGACAGTAGAAAATTATTTTTTGAATAATTTACTATAGAAAAGGCAATCCCTGGCGTAATTAAAATTTGCGACAGTAGAAAATTATTTTTTGAATAATTTACTATAGAAAAGGCAATCCCTGGCGTAATTAAAATTTGCGACAATAGACAATTATTTTTTGAATAATTTACTATAGAAAAGGCAATCCCTGGCGTATTTAAAATTTGCGACTGTAAAAAATTATTTTTTGAATAATTTACTATAAAAAAGGCAATCCTTGGCGTAATTAAAATTTGCGACAGTATAAAATTATTTTTTGAATAATTTACTATAGAAAAGGCAATACCTGGCGTAATTAAAATTTGCGACAGTAAAAAATTATTTTTTGAAAAATTTACTATAGAAAAGGCAATCCCTGGCGTAATTAAAATTTGCGACAGTAGAAAATTATTTTTTGAATAATTTACTATAGAAAAGGTAATCCCTGGCGTAATTAAAATTTGCGACAGTTGAAAATTATTTTTTGAATAATTTACTATAGGAAAGGCAATCCCTGGCGCACTTAAAATTTGCGACAGTAAAAAATTATTTTTTGAATAATTTACTATAGAAAAGGCAATCCCTGGCGCACTTTAAATTTGCGACAGTAAAAAATTATTTTTTGAGTAATTTACTATAGAAAAGGCAATCCCTGGCGTAATTAAAATTTGCGACAGTAGAAAATTATTTTTTGAATAATTTACTATAGAATAGGCAATCCCTGGCGTATTTAAAATTTGCGACAGTAAGAAATGAATTTGTGAGAAATTTACTATAGAAAAGGCAATCCCTGGCGTAATTAAAATTTGCGACAGTAGAAAATTATTTTTTGAATAATTTACTATAGAAAAGGCAATCCCTGGCGCAATTAAAATTTGCGACAGTAAAAAATTATTTTTTGCAAAATTTACTATAGAAAAGGCAATCCCTGGCGTATTTAAAATTTGCGACAGTATAAAACTAATTTTTGAAAAATTTACTGTAGAAAAGGCAATCCCTGGCGCAATTAAAATTTGCGACAGTAGAAAATTATTTTTTGAATAATTTACTGTAGAAAAGGCAATCCCTGGCGCAATTAAAATTTGCGACAGTAAAAAATTATTTTTTGAATAATTTACTGTAGAAAAGGCAATCCCAGGCGCAATTAAAATTTGCGACAGTAAAAAATTATTTTTTGAATAATTTACTATAGAAAAGGCAATCCCTGGCGCACTTAAAATTTGCGACAGTAAAAAATTATTTTTTGAATAATTTACTATAGAAAAGGCAATCCCTAGCGTAATTAAAATTTGCGACAGTAGAAAATTATTTTTTGAATAATTTACTATAGAAAAGGCAATCCCTGGCGCAATTAAAATTTGCGACAGTAAAAAATTATTTTTTGAATAATTTACTATAGAAAAGGCAATCCCTGGCATAATTAAAATTTGCGACAGTATAAAATTATTTTTTGAATAATTTACTATAGAAAAGGCAATCCCTGGCGCACTTAAAATTTGCGACAGTAAAAAATTATTTTTTGAATAATTTACTATAGAAAAGGTAATCCCTGGCGTAATTAAAATTTGCGACAGTAGAAAATTATTTTTTGAAAAATTTACTATAGAAAAGGCAATCCCTGGCGCAATTAAAATTTGCGACAGTAGAAAATTATTTTTTGAATAATTTACTATAGAAAAGGCAATCCCTGGCGTATTTAAAATTTCCGACAGTAAGAAATTAATTTGTGAGAAATTTACTATAGAAAAGGCAATCCCTGGGATATTTAAAATTTGCGACTGTAAAAAATTATTTTTTGAATAATTTACTATAGAAAAGGCAATCCCTGGCGTAATTAAAATTTGCGACAGTAGAAAATTATTTTTTGAATAATTTACTATAGAAAAGGCAATCCCTGCCGCAATTAAAATTTGCGACAGTAAAAAATTATTTTTTGCAAAATTTACTATAGAAAAGGCAATCCCTGGCGTATTTAAAATTTGCGACAGTATAAAATTAATTTTTGAAAAATTTACTGCAGAAAAGGCAATCCCTGGCGCAATTAAAATTTGCGACAGTAGAAAATCATTTTTTGAATAATTTACTGTAGAAAAGGCAATCCCTGGCGCAATTAAAATTTGCGACAGTAAAAAATTATTTTTTGAATAATTTATTGTAGAAAAGGCAATCCCTGGCGCAATTAAAATTTGCGACAGTAAAAAATTATTTTTTGAATAATTTATTATAGAAAAGGCAATCCCTGGCATATTTAAAATTTGCGACAGTAAAAAATTATTTTTTGCAAAATTTACTGTAGAAAGGCAATCCCTGGCGCAATTAAAATTTGCGACAGTAGAAAATTATTTTTTTAATAATTTACTATAGAAAAGGCAATCCCTGGCGCAATTAAAATTTGCGACAGTAGAAAATTATTTTTTGAATAATTTACTATAGAAAAGGCAATCCCTGGCCCAATTAAAATCTGCGACAGTAAAAAATTATTTTTTGGTAAAAATTTACTATAGAAAAGGTAATCCCTGGCGCAATTACAAGTTGCGACAGTAAAAAATTATTTTTTGAAAAATTTACTGTAGAAAGGCAATCCCTGGCGCAATTAAAATTTGCGACAGTAGAAAATTATTTTTTTAATAATTTACTATAGAAAAGGCAATCCCTGGCGTAATTAAAATTTGCGACAATAGACAATTATTTTTTGAATAATTTACTATAGAAAAGGCAATCCCTGGCGTATTTAAAATTTGCGACTTTAAAAAATTATTTTTTGAATAATTTACTATAAAAAAGGCAATCCCTGGCGTAATTAAAATTTGCGACAGTATAAAATTATTTTTTGAATAATTTACTATAGAAAAGGCAATACCTGGCGTAATTAAAATTTGCGACAGTAAAAAATTATTTTTTGAAAAATTTACTATAGAAAAGGCAATCCCTGGCGTAGTTAAAATTTGCGACAGTAGAAAATTATTTTTTGAATAATTTACTATAGAAAAGGCAATCCCTGGCGTAATTAAAATTTGCGACAGTTGAAAATTATTTTTTGAATAATTTACTATAGAAAAGGCAATCCCTGGCGTAATTAAAATTTGCGACAATAGACAATTATTTTTTGAATAATTTACTATAGAAAAGGCAATCCCTGGCGTATTTAAAATTTGCGACTGTAAAAAATTATTTTTTGAATAATTTACCATAAAAAAGGCAATCCCTGGCGTAATTAAAATTTGCGACAGTATAAAATTATTTTTTGAATAATTTACTATAGAAAAGGCAATACCTGGCGTAATTAAAATTTGCGACAGTAAAAAATTATTTTTTGAAAAATTTACTATAGAAAAGGCAATCCCTGGCGTAGTTAAAATTTGCGACAGTAGAAAATTATTTTTTGAATAATTTACTATAGAAAAGGTAATCCCTGGCGTAATTAAAATTTGCGACAGTTGAAAATTATTTTTTGAATAATTTACTATAGAAAAGGCAATCCCTGGCGCACTTAAAATTTGCGACAGTAAAAAATTATTTTTTGAATAATTTACTATAGAAAAGGCAATCCCTGGCGCACTTTAAATTTGCGACAGTAAAAAATTATTTTTTGAGTAATTTACTATAGAAAAGGCAATCCCTGGCGTAATTAAAATTTGCGACAGTAGAAAATTATTTTTTGAATAATTTACTATAGAATAGGCAATCCCTGGCGTATTTAAAATTTGCGACAGTAAGAAATGAATTTGTGAGAAATTTACTATAGAAAAGGCAATCCCTGGCGTAATTAAAATTTGCGACAGTAGAAAATTATTTTTTGAATAATTTACTATAGAAAAGGCAATCCCTGGCGCAATTAAAATTTGCGACAGTAAAAAATTATTTTTTGCAAAATTTACTATAGAAAAGGCAATCCCTGGCGTATTTAAAATTTGCGACAGTATAAAACTAATTTTTGAAAAATTTACTGTAGAAAAGGCAATCCCTGGCGCAATTAAAATTTGCGACAGTAGAAAATTATTTTTTGAATAATTTACTGTAGAAAAGGCAATCCCTGGCGCAATTAAAATTTGCGACAGTAAAAAATTATTTTTTGAATAATTTACTGTAGAAAAGGCAATCCCAGGCGCAATTAAAATTTGCGACAGTAAAAAATTATTTTTTGAATAATTTACTATAGAAAAGGCAATCCCTGGCGCACTTAAAATTTGCGACAGTAAAAAATTATTTTTTGAATAATTTACTATAGAAAAGGCAATACCTAGCGTAATTAAAATTTGCGACAGTAGAAAATTATTTTTTGAATAATTTACTATAGAAAAGGCAATCCCTGGCGCAATTAAAATTTGCGACAGTAAAAAATTATTTTTTGAATAATTTACTATAGAAAAGGCAATCCCTGGCATAATTAAAATTTGCGACAGTATAAAATTATTTTTTGAATAATTTACTATAGAAAAGGCAATCCCTGGCGCACTTAAAATTTGCGACAGTAAAAAATTATTTTTTGAATAATTTACTATAGAAAAGGTAATCCCTGGCGTAATTAAAATTTGCGACAGTAGAAAATTATTTTTTGAAAAATTTACTATAGAAATGGCAATCCCTGGCGCAATTAAAATTTGCGACAGTAGAAAATTATTTTTTGAATAATTTACTATAGAAAAGGCAATCCCTGGCGTATTTAAAATTTCCGACAGTAAGAAATTAATTTGTGAGAAATTTACTATAGAAAAGGCAATCCCTGGGATATTTAAAATTTGCGACAGTAAAAAATTATTTTTTGAATAATTTACTATAGAAAAGGCAATCCCTGGCGTAATTAAAATTTGCGACAGTAGAAAATTATTTTTTGAATAATTTACTATAGAAAAGGCAATCCCTGCCGCAATTAAAATTTGCGACAGTAGAAAATTATTTTTTTAATAATTTACTATAGAAAAGGCAATCCATGGCGCAATTAAAATTTGCGACAGTAGAAAATCATTTTTTGAATAATTTACTGTAGAAAAGGCAATCCCTGGCGCAATTAAAATTTGCGACAGTAAAAAATTATTTTTTGAATAATTTATTGTAGAAAAGGCAATCCCTGGCGCAATTAAAATTTGCGACAGTAAAAAATTATTTTTTGAATAATTTACTATAGAAAAGGCAATCCCTGGCGTATTTAAAATTTGCGACAGTAAAAAATTATTTTTTGCAAAATTTACTGTAGAAAGGCAATCCCTGGCGCAATTAAAATTTGCGACAGTAGAAAATTATTTTTTTAATAATTTACTATAGAAAAGGCAATCCATGGCGCAATTAAAATTTGCGACAGTAGAAAATTATTTTTTGAATAATTTACTATAGAAAAGGCAATCCCTGGCGCAATTAAAATTTGCGACAGTAAAAAATTATTTTTTGAAAAATTTACTATAGAAAAGGTAATCCCTGGCGCAATTACAAGTTGCGACAGTAAAAAATTATTTTTTGAAAAATTTACTGTAGAAAGGCAATCCCTGGCGCAATTAAAATTTGCGACAGTAGAAAATTATTTTTTTAATAATTTACTATAGAAAAGGCAATCCCTGGCGCAATTAAAATTTGCGACAGTGAAAAATTATTTTTTGAATAATTTACTATAGAAAAGGCAATCCCTGGCGTAATTAAAATTTGCGACAGTAGAGAATTATTTTTTGAATAATTTACTATAGAAAAGGCAATCCCTGGCGCACTTAAAATTTGCGACAGTAAAAAATTATTTTTTGAATAATTTACTATAGAAAAGGCAATCCCTGGGATATTTAAAATTTGCGACAGTAGAAAATTATTTCTTGAATAATTTACTATAGAAAAGGCAATCCCTGGCGCACTTAAAATTTGCGACAGTAAAAAATTATTTTTTGAATAATTTACTATAGAAAAGGCAATCCCTGGGATATTTAAAATTTGCGACAGTAGAAAATTATTTTTTGAATAATTTACTAAAGAAAAGGCAATCCCTGGCGTAATTAAAATTTGCGACAGTTGAAAATTATTTTTTGAATAATTTACTATAGGAAAGGCAATCCCTGGGATATTTAAAATTTGCGACAGTAGAAAATTATTTTTTGAATAATTTACTAAAGAAAAGGCAATCCCTGGCGTAATTAAAATTTGCGACAGTTGAAAATTATTTTTTGAATAATTTACTATAGAAAAGGCAATCCCTGGCGCACTTAAAATTTGCGACAGTAAAAAATTATTTTTTGAATAATTTACTATAGAAATGGCAATCCCTGGCGTATTTAAAATTTGCGACAGTAAAAAATTATTTTTCGAATAATTTACTATATAAAAGGCAATCCCTGGCGTAATTAAAATTTGCGACAGTAGAAAATTATTTTTTGAATAATTTACTATAGAAAGGGCAATCCCTGGCGTAATTAAAATTTTCGACAGTAAAAAATTAATATTTTGAAAAATTTACTGTAGAAAAGGCAATTCCTGGCGCAATTAAAATTTGCGACAGTAGAAAATTATTTTTTGAATAATTTACTATAGAAAAGGCAATCCTTGGCGCAATTAAAATTTGCGACAGTAGAAAATTATTTTTTGAATAATTTACTATAGAAAAGGCAATCCCTGGCGCAATTAAAATTTGCGACAGTAAAAAATTATTTTTTGAAAAATTTACTATAGAAAAGGTAATCCCTGGCGCAATTACAATTTGCGACAGTAAAAAATTATTTTTTGAAAAATTTACTGTAGAAAGGCAATCCCTGGCGCAATTAAAATTTGCGACAGTAGAAAATTATTTTTGAAAAGTTTACTATAGAAAAGGCAATCCCTGGCGCAATTAAAATTTGCGACAGTAAAAAATTATTTTTTGCAAAATTTACTATAGAAAAGGCAATCCTTGGCGTAATTAAAATTTGCGACAGTAGAAAATTATTTTTTGAATAATTTACTATAGAAAAGGCAATCCCTGGCGGATTTGAAATTTGCGACAGTAAAAAATTATTTTTTGAATAATTTACTATAGAAAAGGCAATCCCTGGCATAATTAAAATTTGCGACAGTAGAAAATTATTTTTTGAATAATTTACTATAGAAAAGGCAATCCCTGGGGCAAATTAAAATTTGCGACAGTATAAAATTATTTTTTGAATAATTTACTATAGAAAAGGCAATCCCTGGCGCACTTAAAATTTGCGACAGTAAAAAATTATTTTTTGAATAATTTACTATAGAAAAGGCAATCCCTGGCGTAATTAAAATTTGCGACAGTAGAAAATTATTTTTTGAATAATTTACTATAGAAAAGGCAATCCCTGGCGCAATTAAATTTTGCGACAGTAAAAAATTATTTTTTGAATAATTTACTATAGAAAGGGCAATCCCTGGCGTATTTAAAATTTGCGACAGTAAGAAATTAATTTGTGAGAAATTTACTATAGAAAAGGCAATCCCTGGGATATTTAGAATTTGCGACAGTAAAAAATTATTTTTTGAAAAATTTACTATAGAAAAGGCAATCCCTGGCGTAATTAAAATTTGCGACAGTAGAAAATTATTTTTTGAATAATTTACTATAGAAAAGGCAATCCCTGGCGAAATTAAAATTTGCGACAGTAGAAAATTATTTTTTGAATAATTTACTATAGAAAAGGCAATCTCTGGCGTAATTAAAATTTGCGATAGTAGAAAATTATTTTTTGAATAAATTACTATAGAAAAGGCAATCCCTGGCGTAATTAAAATTTGCGACAGTAGAAAATTATTTTTTGAATAATTTATTATAGAAAAGGCAATCCCTGGCGTAGTTAAAATTTGCGACAGTTGAAAATTATTTTTTGAATAATTTACTATAGAAAAGGCAATCCCTGGCGCACTTAAAATTTGCGACAGTAAAAAATTATTTTTTGAATAATTTACTATAGAAAAGGCAATCCCTGGCGCACTTAAAATTTGCGACAGCAAAAAATTATTTTTTGAATAATTTACTATAGAAAAGGCAATCCCTGGCGTAATTAAAATTTGCGACAGTATAAAATTATTTTTTGAAAAATTTACTATAGAAAAGGCAATCTCAGGCGTAATTAAAATTTGCGACAGTATAAAATTATTTTTTGAATAATTTACTATAGAAAAGGCAATCCATGGCGTAATTAAAATTTGCGACAGTAAAAAATTATTTTTTGAAAAATTTACTATAGAAAAGGCAATCTCAGGCGTAATTAAAATTTGCGACAGTATAAAATTATTTTTTGAATAATTTACTATAGAAAAGGCAATCCCTGGCGTAATTAAAATTTGCGACAGTTGAAAATTATTTTTTGAATAATTTACTATAGAAAAGGCAATCCCTGGCGCACTTAAAATTTGCGACAGTAAAAAATTATTTTTTGAATAATTTACTATAGAAAAGGCAATCCCTGGCGCACTTAAATTTTGCGACAGTAAAAAATTATTTTTTGAATAATTTACTATAGAAAAGGCAATCCCTGGCGCAATTAAAATTTGCGACAGTAAAAAATTATTTTTTGAATAATTTACTATAGAAAAGGCAATCCCTGGCGTAATTAAAATTTGCGACAGTAGAAAATTATTTTTTGAATAATTTACTATAGAAAAGGCAATCCCTGGCGGATTTGAAATTTGCGACAGTAAAAAATTATTTTTTGAATAATTTACTATAGAAAAGGCAATCCCTGGCGTAATTAAAATTAGCGACAGTAGAAAACTATTTTTTGAATAATTTACTATAGAAAAGGCAATCCCTGGCGCAATTAAAATTTGCGACAGTAAAAAATTATTTTTTGCAAAATTTACTATAGAAAAGGCAATCCCTGGCGTATTTAAAATTTGCGACAGTATAAAATTAATTTTTGAAAAATTTACTGTAGAAAAGGCAATCCCTGGCGCAATTAAAATTTGCGACGGTAGAAAATTATTTTTTGAATAATTTACTGTAGAAAAGGCAATCCCTGGCGCAATTAAAATTTGCGACAGTAAAAAATTATTTTTTGAATAATTTACTGTAGAAAAGGCAATCCCTGGCGAAATTAAAATTTGCGACAGTAAAAAATTATTTTTTGAATAATTTACTATAGAAAAGGCAATCCCTGGCGCAATTAAAATTTGCGACAGTAGAAAATTATTTTTTGAATAATTTACTATAGAAAAGGCAATCCCTGGCGGATTTGAAATTTGCGACAGTAAAAAATTATTTTTTGAATAATTTACTATAGAAAAGGCAATCCCTGGCGTAATTAAAATTAGCGACAGTAGAAAACTATTTTTTGAATAATTTACTATAGAAAAGGCAATCCCTGGCGCAATTAAAATTTGCGACAGTAAAAAATTATTTTTTGCAAAATTTACTATAGAAAAGGCAATCCCTGGCGTATTTAAAATTTGCGACAGTATAAAATTAATTTTTGAAAAATTTACTGTAGAAAAGGCAATCCCTGGCGCAATTAAAATTTGCGACGGTAGAAAATTATTTTTTGAATAATTTACTGTAGAAAAGGCAATCCCTGGCGCAATTAAAATTTGCGACAGTAAAAAATTATTTTTTGAATAATTTACTGTAGAAAAGGCAATCCCTGGCGAAATTAAAATTTGCGACAGTAAAAAATTATTTTTTGAATAATTTACTATAGAAAAGGCAATCCCTGGCGCAATTAAAATTTGCGAGGGTAGAAAATTATTTTTTGAATAATTTACTATAGAAAAGGCAATCCCTGGCGTAATTAAAATTTGCGACAGTAGAAAATTATTTTTTGAATAATTTACTACAGAAAAGGCAATCCCTGGCGGATTTGAAATTTGCGACAATAAAAAATTATTTTTTGAATAATTTACTATAGAAAAGGCAATCCCTGGCGTAATTAAAATTTGCGACATTAGAAAACTATTTTTTGAATAATTTACTATAGAAAAGGCAATCCCTGGCGCAATTAAAATTTGCGACAGTAAAAAATTATTTTTTGCAAAATTTACTATAGAAAAGGCAATCCCTGGCGTATTTAAAATTTGCGACAGTATAAAATTAATTTTTGAAAAATTTACTGTAGAAAAGGCAATCCCTGGCGCAATTAAAATTTGCGACGGTAGAAAATTATTTTTTGAATAATTTACTGTAGAAAAGGCAATCCCTGGCGCAATTAAAATTTGCGACAGTAAAAAATTATTTTTTGAATAATTTACTGTAGAAAAGGCAATCCCTGGCGCAATTAAAATTTGCGACGGTAGAAAATTATTTTTTGAATAATTTACTGTAGAAAAGGCAATCCCTGGCGCAATTAAAATTTGCGACAGTAGAAAATTATTTTTTGAATAATTTACTATAGAAAAGGCAATCCCTGGCGTAATTAAAATTTGCGACAGTTGAAAATTATTTTTTGAATAATTTACTATAGAAAAGGCAATCCCTGGCGCACTTAAAATTTGCGGCAGTAAAAAATTATTTTTTGAATAATTTACTATAGAAAAGGCAATCCCTGGCGCACTTAAAATTTGCGACAGTAAAAAATTATTTTTTGAATAATTTACTATAGAAAAGGCAATCCCTGGCGTAATTAAAATTTGCGACAGTATAAAATTATTTTTTGAATAATTTACTAAAGAAAAGGCAATCCCTGGCGCACTTAAAATTTGCGACAGTAAAAAATTATTTTTTGAATAATTTACTATAGAAAAGGCAATCCCTGGCGTAATTAAAATTTGCGACAGTAGAAAATTATTTTTTGAATAATTTACTATAGAAAAGGCAATCCCTGGCGCAATTAAAACTTGCGATAGTAAAAAATTATTTTTTGAATAATTTACTATAGAAAAGGCAATCCCTGGCGTAATTAAAATTTGCGACAGTAAAAAATTATTTTTTGAATAATTTACTATAGAAAAGGCAATCCCTGGCGTATTTAAAATTTGCGACAGTAAGAAATTAAATTGTGAGAAATTTACTATAGAAGAGGCAATCCCTGGGATATTTAAAATTTGCGACAGTAAAAAATTATTTTTTGAATAATTTACTATAGAAAAGGCAATCACTGGCGTATTTAAAATTTGCGACAGTAAAAAATTAATTTGTGAAAAATTTACCTGGCGAAATTGAAATTTGCGAGAGTAAAAAATTATTTTTTGAATAATTTACTATAGAAAAGGCAATCCCTGGCGTAATTAAAACTTGCGACAGTAGAAAATTATTTTTTGAATAATTTACTATAGAAAAGGCAATCCCTGGCGTAATTAAAATTTGCGACAGTATAAAATTATTTTTTGAATATTTTACTATAGAAAAGGCAATCCCTGGCGCACTTAAAATTTGCGACAGTAAAAAATTATTTTTTGAATAAATTTCTATAGAAAAGGCAATCCCTGGCGTAATTAAAATTTGCGACGGTAGAAAATTATTTTTTGAATAATTTACTATAGAAAAGGCAATCCCTGGCGCAATTAAAATTTGCGACAGTAAAAAATTATTTTTTGAATAATTTACTATAGAAAAGGCAATCCCTGGCGTATTTAAAATTTGCGACAGTAAGAAATTAATTTGTGAGAAATTTACTATAGAAAAGGCAATCCCTGGGATATTTAAAATTTGCGACAGTAAAAAATTATTGTTTGAAAAATTTACTATAGAAAAGGCAATCCCTGGCGTAATTAAAATTTGCGACAGTAGAAAATTATTTTTTGAATAATTTACTATAGAAAAGGCAATCCCTGGCGTAATTAAAATTTGCGACAGTAGAAAATTATTTTTTGAATAATTTACTATAGAAAAGGCAATCCCTGGCGTAATTAAAATTTGCGACAGTAAAAAATTATTTTTTGAATAATTTACTATAGAAAAGGCAATCCCTGGCGTATTTAAAATTTGCGACAGTAAGAAATTAATTTGTGAGAAATTTACTATAGAAAAGGCAATCCCTGGGATATTTAAAATTTGCGACAGTAAGAAATTATTTTTTGAATAATTTACTATAGAAAAGGCAATCACTGGCGTATTTAAAATTTGTGACAGTAAAAAATTAATTTGTGAAAAATTTACCTGGCGAAATTGAAATTTGCGAGAGTAAAAAATTATTTTTTGAATAATTTACTATAGAAAAGGCAATCCCTGGCGTAATTAAAATTTGCGACAGTAGAAAATTATTTTTTGAATAATTTACTATAGAAAAGGCAATCCTTGGCGTAATTAAAATTTGCGACAGTAGAAAATTATTTTTTGAATAATTTACTATAGAAAAGGCAATCCCTGGCGTAATTAAAATTTGCGACAGTATAAAATTATTTTTTGAATAATTTACTATAGAAAAGGCAATCCCTGGCGTAATTAAAATTTGCGACAGTAAAAAATTAGTTTTTGAAAAATTTACTATAGAAAAGGCAATCCCTGGCGCAATTAAAATTTGCGACAGTAAAAAATTATTTTTTGAAAAATTTACTATAGAAAAGGTAATCCCTGGCGCAGTTACAATTTGCGACAGTTGAAAATGATTTTTTGAATAATTTACTATAGAAAAGGCAATCCCTGGCGTATTTAAAATTTGCGACAGTAGAAAATTATTTTTTGAATAATTTACTATAGAAAAGGCAATCCCTGGCGCAATTAAAATTTGCGACAGTAAAAAATTATTTTTTGAATAATTTACTATAGAAAAGGCAATACCTGGCGTATTTAAAATTTGCGACAGTAAGAAATTAATTTGTGAGAAATTTACTATAGAAAAGGCAATCCCTGGGATATTTAAAATTTGCGACAGTAAAAAATTATTTTTTGAAAAATTTACTATAGAAAAGGCAATCCCTGGCGTAATTAAAATTTGCGACAGTAGAAAATTATTTTTTGAGTAATTTACTATAGAAAAGGCAATCCCTGGCGTAATTAAAATTTGCGACAGTAGAAAATTATTTTTTGAATAATTTGCTACAGAAAAGGCAATCCCTGGCGTAATTAAAATTTGCGACAGTAGAAAATTATTTTCTGAATAATTTAATATAGAAAAGGCAATCCCTGGCGTTTTTAAAATTTGCGACAGTAAAAAATTATTTTTTGAATAATTTACTATAGAAAAGGCAATCCCTGGCGTAATTAAAATTTGCGACAGTAGAAAATTATTTTTTGAATAATTTACTATAGAAAAGGCAATCCCTGGCGTAATTAAAATTTGCGACAGTATAAAATTATTTTTTGAATAATTTACTATATAAAAGGCAATCCCTGGCGTAATTAAAATTTTCGACAGTAGAAAATTATTTTTTGAATAATTCACTATAGAAAAGGCAATCCCTGGCGTAATTAAAATTTGCGACAGTAGAAAATTATTTTTTGAATAATTTACTATAGAAAAGGCAATCCCTGGCGTATTTAAAATTTGCGACAGTAAAAAATTATTTTTTGAATAATTTACTATAGAAAAGGCAATCCCTGGCGTAATTAAAATTTGCGAGAGTAGAAAATTATTTTTTGAATAATTTACTATAGAAAAGGCAATCCCTGCGTAATTAAAATTTGCGACAGTATAAAATTATTTTTTGAATAATTTACTATATAAAAGGCAATCCCTGGCGTAATTAAAATTTTCGACAGTAGAAAATTATTTTTTGAATAATTCACTATAGAAAAGGCAATCCCTGGCGTAATTAAAATTTGCGACAGTAGAAAATTATTTTTTGAATAATTTACTATAGAAAAGGCAATCCCTGGCGTATTTAAAATTTGCGACAGTAAAAAATTATTGTTTGAAAAATTTACTATAGAAAAGGCAATCCCTGGCGTAATTAAAATTTGCGACAGTAGAAAATTATTTTTTGAATAATTTACTATAGAAAAGGCAATCCCTGGCGTAATTAAAATTTGCGACAGTAGAAAATTATTTTTTGAATAATTTACTATAGAAAAGGCAATCCCTGGCGTAATTAAAATTTGCGACAGTAAAAAATTATTTTTTGAATAATTTACTATAGAAAAGGCAATCCCTGGCGTATTTAAAATTTGCGACAGTAAGAAATTAATTTGTGAGAAATTTACTATAGAAAAGGCAATCCCTGGGATATTTAAAATTTGCGACAGTAAGAAATATTTTTTGAATAATTTACTATAGAAAAGGCAATCACTGGCGTATTTAAAATTTGCGACAGTAAAAAATTAATTTGTGAAAAATTTACCTGGCGAAATTGAAATTTGCGAGAGTAAAAAATTATTTTTTGAATAATTTACTATAGAAAAGGCAATCCCTGGCGTAATTAAAATTTGCGACAGTAGAAAATTATTTTTTGAATAATTTACTATAGAAAAGGCAATCCCTGGCGTAATTAAAATTTGCGACAGTAGAAAATTATTTTTTGAATAATTTACTATAGAAAAGGCAATCCCTGGCGTAATTAAAATTTGCGACAGTATAAAATTATTTTTTGAATAATTTACTATAGAAAAGGCAATCCCTGGCGTAATTAAAATTTGCGACAGTAAAAAATTAGTTTTTGAAAAATTTACTATAGAAAAGGCAATCCCTGGCGCAATTAAAATTTGCGACAGTAAAAAATTATTTTTTGAAAAATTTACTATAGAAAAGGTAATCCCTGGCGCAGTTACAATTTGCGACAGTTGAAAATGATTTTTTGAATAATTTACTATAGAAAAGGCAATCCCTGGCGTATTTAAAATTTGCGACAGTAGAAAATTATTTTTTGAATAATTTACTATAGAAAAGGCAATCCCTGGCGTAATTAAAATTTGCGACAGTAGAAAATTATTTTTTGAATAATTTAGTATAGAAAAGGCAATCCCTGGCGCAATTAAAATTTGCGACAGTAAAAAATTATTTTTTGAATAATTTACTATAGAAAAGGCAATACCTGGCGTATTTAAAATTTGCGACAGTAAGAAATTAATTTGTGAGAAATTTACTATAGAAAAGGCAATCCCTGGGATATTTAAAATTTGCGACAGTAAAAAATTATTTTTTGAAAAATTTACTATAGAAAAGGCAATCCCTGGCGTAATTAAAATTTGCGACAGTAGAAAATTATTTTTTGAGTAATTTACTATAGAAAAGGCAATCCCTGGCGTAATTAAAATTTGCGACAGTAGAAAATTATTTTTTGAATAATTTGCTACAGAAAAGGCAATCCCTGGCGTAATTAAAATTTGCGACAGTAGAAAATTATTTTCTGAATAATTTAATATAGAAAAGGCAATCCCTGGCGTTTTTAAAATTTGCGACAGTAAAAAATTATTTTTTGAATAATTTACTATAGAAAAGGCAATCCCTGGCGTAATTAAAATTTGCGACAGTAGAAAATTATTTTTTGAATAATTTACTATAGAAAAGGCAATCCCTGGCGTAATTAAAATTTGCGACAGTATAAAATTATTTTTTGAATAATTTACTATATAAAAGGCAATCCCTGGCGTAATTAAAATTTTCGACAGTAGAAAATTATTTTTTGAATAATTCACTATAGAAAAGGCAATCCCTGGCGTAATTAAAATTTGCGACAGTAGAAAATTATTTTTTGAATAATTTACTATAGAAAAGGCAATCCCTGGGCGTATTTAAAATTTGCGACAGTAAAAAATTATTTTTTGAATAATTTACTATAGAAAAGGCAATCCCTGGCGTAATTAAAATTTGCGAGAGTAGAAAATTAGTTTTTGAATAATTTACTATGGAAAAGGCAATCCCTGGCGTAATTAAAATTTGCGAGAGTATAAAATTATTTTTTGAATAATTTACTATAGAAAAGGCAATCCCTGGCGTAATTAAAATTTGCGACAGTAAAAAATTAGTATTTGAAAAATCTACTATAGAAAAGGCAATCCCTGGCGCAATTAAAATTTGCGACAGTAAAAAATTATTTTATGAAAAATTTACTATAGAAAAGGTAATCCCTGGCGCAATTACAATTTGCGACAGTTGAAAATTATTTTTTGAATAATTTACTATAGAAAAGGCAATCCCTGGCGTATTTAAAATTTGCGACAGTAGAAAATAAGTTTTTGAATAATTTGCTATAGAAAAGGCAATCCCTGGCGTAATTAAAATTTGCGACAGTAGAAAATTATTTTTTGAATAATTTACTATAGAAAAGGCAATCCCTGGCGCAATTAAAATTTGCGACAGTAAAAAATTATTTTTTGAATAATTTACTATAGAAAAGGCAATCCCTGGCGTATTTAAAATTTGCGACAGTAAGAAATTAATTTGTAAGAAATTTACTATAGAAAAGGCAATTGCTGGGATATCTAAAATTTGCGACAGTAAAAAATTATTTTTTGAAAAATTTACTATAGAAAACGCAATACCTGGCCTAATTAAAATTTGCGACAGTAGAAAATTATTTTTTGAATAATTTACTATAGAAAAGGCAATCCTTGGCGTAATTAAAATTTGCGACAGTAGAAAATTATTTTTTGAATAATTTACTATAGAAAAGGCAATCCCTGGCGTAATTAAAATTTGCGACAGTAGAAAATTATTTTTTGAATAATTTACTATAGAAAAGGCAATCCCTGGCGTATTTAAAATTTGCGACAGTAAAAAATTATTTTTTGAATAATTTACTATAGAAAAGGCAATCCCTGGCGTAATTAAAATTTGCGACAGTAGAAAATTATTTTTTGAATAATTTACTATAGAAAAGGCAATCCCTGGCGTAATTAAAATTTGCGACAGTATAAAATTATTTTTTGAATAATTTACTATAGAAAAGGCAATCCCTGGCGTAATTAAAATTTGCGACAGTAGAAAATTATTTTTTGAATAATTTACTATAGAAAAGGCAATCCCTGGCGTAATTAAAATTTGCGACAGTAGAAAATTATTTTTTGAATAATTTACTATAGAAAAGGCAATCCCTGGCGTAATTAATATTTGCGACAGTAGAAAATTATTTTTTGAATAATTTACTATAGAAAAGGCAATCCATGGCGTATTTAAAATTTGCGACAGTAAAAAATTATTTTTTGAATAATTTACTATAGAAAAGGCAATCCCTGGCGCACTTAAAATTTGCGACAGTAAAAAATTATTTTTTGAATAATTTACTATAGAAAAGGCAATCCCTGGCGCACTTAAAATTTGCGACAGTAAAAAATTATTTTTTAAATAATTTACTATAGAAAAGGCAATCCCTGGCGCAATTAAAATTTGCGACAGTAAAAAATTATTTTTTGAATAATTTACTATAGAAAAGGCAATCCCTGGCGTAATTAAAATTTGCGACAGTAGAAAATTATTTTTTGAATAATTTACTATAGAAAAGGCAATCCCTGGCGGATTTGAAATTTGCGACAGTAAAAAATTAATTTTTGAATAATTTACTATAGAAAAGGCAATCCCTGGCGTAATTAAAATTTGCGACAGTAGAAAATTATTTTTTGAATAATTTACTATAGAAAAGGCAATCCCTGGCGCAATTAAAATTTGCGACAGTAAAAAATTATTTTTTGCAAAATTTACTATAGAAAAGGCAATCCCTGGCGTATTTAAAATTTGCGACAGTATAAAATTAATTTTTGAAAAATTAACTGTAGAAAAGGCAATCCCTGGCGCAATTAAAATTTGCGACAGTAGAAAATTATTTTTTGAATAATTTACTGTAGAAAAGGCAATCCCTGGCGCAATTAAAATTTGCGACAGTAAAAAATTATTTTTTGAATAATTTACTGTAGAAAAGGCAATCCCTGGCGCAATTAAAATTTGCGACAGTAAAAAATTATTTTTTGAATAATTTACTATAGAAAAGGCAATCCCTGGCGTAATTAAAATTTGCGACAGTAGAAAATAATTTTTTGAATAATTTACTATAGAAAAGGCAATCCCTGGCGCAATTAAAACTTGCGATAGTAAAAAATTATTTTTTGAATAATTTACTATAGAAAAGGCAATCCCTGGCGTAATTAAAATTTGCGACAGTAAAAAATTATTTTTTGAATAATTTACTATAGAAAAGGCAATCCCTGGCGTAATTAAAATTTGCGACAGTATAAAATTATTTTTTGAATAATTTACTATAGAAAAGGCAATCCCTGGCGCACTTAAAATTTGCGACAGTAAAAAATTATTTTTTGAATAATTTACTATAGAAAAGGCAATCCCTGGCGTAATTAAAATTTGCGACAGTAGAAAATTATTTTTTGAATAATTTACTATAGAAAAGGCAATCAATGGCGCAATTAAAATTTGCGAGAGTAAAAAATTATTTTTTGAATAATTTACTATAGAAAAGGCAATCCCTGGCGTATTTAACATTTGCGACAGTAAAAAATTATTTTTTGAATAATTTACTATAGAAAAGGCAATCCCTGGCGTAATTCAAATTTGCGACAGTAAAAAATTATTTTTTGAATAATTTACTATAGTAAAGGCAATCCCTGGCGTAATTAAAATTTGCGACAGTAGAAAATTATTTTTTGAATAATTTACTATAGAAAAGCCAATCCCTGGCGTAATTACAATTTGCGACAGTAGAAAATTATTTTTTGCAAAATTTACTGTAGAAAAGGCAATCCCTGGCGCAATTAAAACTTGCGATAGTAAAAAATTATTTTTTGAATAATTTACTATAGAAAAGGCAATCCCTGGCGTATTTAAAATTTGCGACAGTTGAAAATTAGTTTTTGAAAAATTTACTGTAGAAAAGGCAATCCCTGGCGCAATCAAAATTTGCGACAGTAGAAAATTATTTTTTGAAAAGTTTACTATAGAAGAGGCAATCCCTGGCGCAATTAAAATTTGCGACAGTAAAAAAATATTTTCTGAATAATTTACTATAGAAAAGGCAATTCCTGGCGTATTTGAAATTTGTGACAGTAAAAAATTATTTTTTGAATAATTTACTATAGAAAAGGCAATCCCTGGCGCACTTAAAATTTGCGACAGTAAAAAATTATTTTTTGAATAATTTACTATAGAAAAGGCAATCCATGGCGCACTTAAAATTTGCGACAGTAAAAAATTATTTTTTGAATAATTTACTATAGAAAAGGCAATCCCTGGCGCAATTAAAATTTGCGACAGTAAAAAATTATTTTTTTAATAATTTACTATAGAAAAGGCAATCCCTGGCGTAATTAAAATTTGCGACAGTAGAAAATTATTTTTTGAATAATTTACTATAGAAAAGGCAATCCCTGGCGTATTTAAAATTTGCGACAGTTGAAAATTAGTTTTTGAAAAATTTACTGTAGAAAAGGCAATCCCTGGCACAATCAAAATTTGCGACAGTAGAAAATTATTTTTTGAAAAGTTTACTATAGAAAAGGCAATCCCTGGCGCAATTAAAATTTGCGACAGTAAAAAATTATTTTTTGAATAATTTACTATAGAAAAGGCAATTCCTGGCGGATTTGAAATTTGCAACAGTAAAAAATTATTTTTTGAATAATTTACTATAGAAAAGGCAATCCCTGGCGTAATTAAAATTTGCGACAGTAGAAAATTATTTTTTGAATAATTTACTATAGAAAAGGCAATCCCTGGCGCAATTAAAATTTGCCACAGTAAAAAATTATTTTTTTGAATAATTTACCATAGAAAAGGCAATCCCTGGCGTAATTAAAATTTGCGACAGTAGAAAATTATTTTTTGAATAATTTACTATAGAAAAGGCAATCCCTGGCGTAATTAAAATTTGCGACAGTATAAAATTATTTTTTGAATAATTTACTATAGAAAAGGCAATCCCTGGCGTATTTAAAATTTGCGACAGTAAAAAATTATTTTTTGAATAATTTACTATAGAAAAGGCAATCCCTGGCGCACTTAAAATTTGCGACAGTAAAAAATTATTTTTTGAATAATTTACTATAGAAAAGGCAATCCCTGGCGCAATTAAAATTTGCGACAGTAAAAAATTATTTTTTGAATAATTTACTGTAGAAAAGGCAATCCCTGGCGCAATTAAAATTTGCGACAGTAAAAAATTATTTTTTGAATAATTTACTATAGAAAAGGCAATCCCTGGCGCACTTAAAATTTGCGACAGTAAAAAATTATTTTTTGAATAATTTACTATAGAAAAGGCAATCCCTGGCGTAATTAAAATTTGCGACAGTAGAAAATTATTTTTTGAATAATTTACTATAGAAAAGGCAATCCCTGGCGCAATTAAAACTTGCGATAGTAAAAAATTATTTTTTGAATAATTTACTATAGAAAAGGCAATCCCTGGCGTAATTAAAATTTGCGACAGTAAAAAATTATTTTTTGAATAATTTACTATAGAAAAGGCAATCCCTGGCGTAATTAAAATTTGCGACAGTATAAAATTATTTTTTGAATAATTTACTATAGAAAAGGCAATCCCTGGCGCACTTAAAATTTGCGACAGTAAAAAATTATTTTTTGAATAATTTACTATAGAAAAGGCAATCCCTGGCGTAATTAAAATTTGCGACAGTAGAAAATTATTTTTTGAATAATTTACTATAGAAAAGGCAATCCCTGGCGTAATTAAAATTTGCGACAGTAAAAAATTATTTTTTGAATAATTTACTATAGAAAAGGCAATCCCTGGCGTATTTAACATTTGCGACAGTAAAAAATTATTTTTTGAATAATTTACTATAGAAAAGGCAATCCCTGGCGTAATTAAAATTTGCGACAGTAAAAAATTATTTTTTGAATAATTTACTATAGAAAAGGCAATCCCTGGCGTATTTAAAATTTGCGACAGTAAAAAATTAAATTGTGCAAAATTTACTATAGAAAAGGCAATCCCTGGCGTATTTAAAATTTGCGACAATAAAAAATTATTTTTTGAAAAATTTACTGTAGAAAGGCAATCCCTGGCATAATTAAAATTTGCGACAATAAAAAATTATTTTTTGAAAAATTTACTGTAGAAAAGGCAATCCCTGGCGTAATTAAAATTTGCGACAGTAAAAAATTATTTTTTGAAAAATTTACTATAGAAAAGGCAATACCTGGCGTAATTAAAATTTGCGACAGTAAAAAATTAATTTGTGAAAAATTTACTATAGAAAAGGCAATCCCTGGAGCAATTAAAATTTGCGACAGTAAAAAATTATTTTTTGCAAAATTTACTATAGAAGAGCCAATCCCTGGCGTATTTAAAATTTGCGACAGTATAAAATTATTTTTTGAAAAATTTACTGTAGAAAAGGCAATCCCTGGCATATTTAGAATTTGCGACAGTAAAAAATTATTTTTTGAATAATTTACTATAGAAAAGGCAATCCCTGGCGTATTTAAAATTTGCGACAGTAAAAAATTAATTTGTGCAAAATTTACTATAGAAAAGGCAATCCCTGGCGTATTTAAAATTTGCGACAGTAAAAAATTATTTTTTGAAAAATTTACTGTAGAAAAGGCAATCCCTGGCGTATATAAAATTTGCGACAGTATAAAATTAATTTTTGAAAAATTTACTGTAGAAAAAGCAGTCCCTGGAGCAATTAAAATTTGCGACAGTAAAAAATTATTTTTTGCAAAATTTACTATAGAAAAGGCAATCCCTGGCGCAATTAAAATTTGCGACAGTAAAAAATTATTTTTTGAAAAATTTACTATAGAAAAGGTTACACCTGGCGCAATTACAATTTGCGACAGTAAAAAATTAATTTGTGAAAAATTTACTATAGAAAAGGCAATCCCTGGCGCAATTAAAATTTGCGACAGGAAAAAATTATTTTTTGCAAAATTTACTATAGAAGAGGCAATCCCTGGCGCAGTTACAATTTGCGACAGTAAAAAATTATTTTTTTGCAAAATTTACTATAGAAAAGGCAATCCCTGGCGTATTTAAAATTTGCGACAGTATAAAATTAATTTTTGAAAAATTTACTGTAGAAAAGGCAGTCCCTGGAGCAATTAAATTTTGCGACAGTAGAAAATTATTTTTTGAAAAGTTTACTATAGAAAAGGCAATCCCTGGCGCAATTAAAATTTGCGACAGTAAAAAATTATTTTTTGCAAAATTTACTGTAGAAAAGGCAATCCCTGGTGTATTTAAAATTTGCGACAGTAAAAAATTATTTTTTGAATAATTTACTATAGAAAAGGCAATCCCTGGCGCAATTACAATTTGTGACAGTAAAAAATTATTTTTTTGCAAAATTTACTATAGAAAAGGCAATCCCTGGCGTATTTAAAATTTGCGACAGTATGAAATTAATTTTTGAAAATTTTACTGTAGAAAAGGCAATCCCTGGCGCAATTAAAATTTGCGACACAAGAAAATTATTTTTTGAAAAGTTTACTATAGAAAAGGCAATCCCTGGCGCAATTAAAATTTGCGACAGTAAAAAATTATTTTTTGCAAAATTTACTGTAGAAAAGGCAATCCCTGGCGCAATTAAAACTTGCGATAGTAAAAAATTATTTTTTGAAAAATTTACTATAGAAAAGGCAATCCCTGGCGCAATTACAATTTGCGACAGTAAAAAATTATTTTTTGAAAAATTTACTGTAGAAAGGCAATCCCTGGCGCAATTAAAATTTGCGACAGTAAAAAATTATTTTTTTGCAAAATTTACTATAGAAAAGGTAATCCCTGGCGTATTTAAAATTTGCGACAGTAAAAAATTATTTTTTGAATAATTTACTATAGAAAAGGCAATCCCTGGCGTAATTAAAATTTGCGACAGTAGAAAATTATTTTTTGAATACTTTACTATAGAAAAGGCAATCCCTGGCGTATTAAAAATTTGCGACAGTAAAAAAATATTTTTTGAATAATTTACTATAGAAAAGGCAATCCCTGGCGTATTTAAAATTTGCGACAATAAAAAATTATTTTTTGAATAATTTACTATAGAAAAGGCAATCCCTGGCGTAATTAAAATTTGCGACAGTAAAAAATTATTTTTTGAATAATTTACTATAGAAAAGGCAATCCCTGGCGTATTTAAAATTTGCGACAGTAAAAAATTATTTTTTGAAAAATTTACTATAGAAAAGGCAATCCCTGGCGCAATTAAAATTTGCGACAGTAAAAAATAATTTTTAGAATAATTTACTATAGCAAAGGCAATCCCTGGCGTAGTTAAAATTTGCGACAGTAGAAAATTATTTTTTGAATAATTTACTATAGAAAAGGCAATCCCTGGCGTAATTAAAATTTGCGACAGTAAAAAATTATTTTTTGAATAATTTACTATAGAAAAGGCAATCCCTGGCGTAATTAAAATTTGCGACAGTAGAAAATTATTTTTTGAATAATGTACTATAGAAAAGGCAATCCCTGGCGTATTTAAAATTTGCGACAGTAAAAAATTATTTTTTGAATAATTTACTGTAGAAAAGGCAATCCCTGGCGTAATTAAAACTTGCGATAGTAAAAAATTATTTTTTGAATAATTTACTATAGAAAAGGCAATCCCTGGCGGATTTGAAATTTGCGACAGTAAAAAATTAATTTGTGAAAAATTTACCTGGCGAAATTGAAATTTGCGAGAGTAAAAAATTATTTTTTGAATAATTTACTATAGAAAAGGCAATCCCTGGCGTAATTAAAATTTGCGACAGTAGAAAATTATTTTTTGAATAATTTACTATAGAAAAGGCAATCCCTGGCGGATTTGAAATTTGCGACAGTAAAAAATTATTTTTTGAATAATTTACTATAGAAAAGGCAATCCCTGGCGGATTTGAAATTTGCGGCAGTAAAAAATTATTTTTTGAATAATTTACTATAGAAAAGGCAATCCCTGGCGTAATTAAAATTTGCGACAGTAGAAAATTATTTTTTGAATAATTTACTATAGAAAAGGCAATCCCTGGCGGATTTGAAATTTGCGACAGTAAAAAATTATTTTTTGAATAATTTACTATAGAAAAGGCAATCCCTGGCGGATTTGAAATTTGCGGCAGTAAAAAATTATTTTTTGAATAATTTACTATAGAAAAGGCAATCCCTGGCGTATTTAAAATTTGCGACAGTAAAAAATTATTTTTTGAATAATTTACTGTAGAAAAGGCAATCCCTGGCGCAATTAAAATTTGCGACAGTAAAAAATTATTTTTTGCAAAATTTACTATAGAAAAGGCAATCCCTGGCGTAATTAAAATTTGCGACAGTATAAAATTATTTTTTGAATAATTTACTATAGAAAAGGCAATCCCTGGCGTAATTAAAATTTGCGACAGTAGAAAATTATTTTTTGAATAATTTACTGTAGAAAAGGCAATCCCTGGCGGATTTGAAATTTGCGACAGTAAAAAATTATTTTTTGAATAATTTACTATAGAAAAGGCAATCCCTGGCGCACTTAAAATTTGCGACAGTAAAAAATTATTTTCTGAATAATTTACTATAGAAAAGGCAATCCCTGGCGCAATTAAAATTTGCGACAGTAAAAAATTATTTTTTGAATAATTTACTATAGAATAGGCAATCCCTGGCGTAATTAAAATTTGCGACAGTAGAAAATTATTTTTTGAATAATTTACTGTAGAAAAGGCAATCCCTGGCGTAATTAAAATTTGCGACAGTATAAAATTATTTTTTGAATAATTTACTATAGAAAAGGCAATCCCTGGCGTAATTAAAATTTGCGACAGTAGAAAATTATTTTTTGAAAAGTTTACTATAGAAAAGGCAATCCCTGGCGCAATTAAAATTTGCGACAGTAAAAAATTATTTTTTGCAAAATTTACTGTAGAAAAGGCAATCCCTGGCGCAATTAAAACTTGCGATAGTAAAAAATTATTTTTTGAATAATTAATTTACTATAGAAAAGGCAATCCCTGGCGGATTTGAAATTTTCGACAGTAAAAAATTATTTTTTGAATAATTTACTATAGAAAAGGCAATCCCTGGCGTATTTAAATTTTGCGACAGTAAAAAATTATTTTTTGAATAATTTACTATAGAAAAGGCAATCCCTGGCGTAATTAAAATTTGCGACAGTATAAAATTATTTTTTGAAAAATTTACTATATAAAAGGCAATCCCTGGCGTAATTAAAATTTGCGACAGTAAAAAATTAGTTTTTGAAAAATTTACTGTAGAAAAGGCAATCCCTGGCGGATTTGAAATTTGCGACAGTAAAAAATTATTTTTTGAATAATTTACTATAGAAAAGGCAATCCCTGGCGGATTTGAAATTTGCTACAGTAAAAAATTATTTTTTGAATAATTTACTGTAGAAAAGGCAATGCCTGGCGTATTTAAAATTTGCGACAGTAAAAAATTATTTTTTGAATAATTTAATGTAGAAAAGGCAATCCCTGACGCAATTAAAATTTGCGACAGTAAAAAATTATTTTTTGCAAAATTTACTATAGAAAAGGCAATCCCTGGCGTAATTAAAATTTGCGACAGTATAAAATAATTTTTTGAATAATTTACTATAGAAAAGGCAATCCCTGGCGTAATTAAAATTTGCGACAGTAGAAAATTAGTTTTTGAATAATTTACTATAGAAAAGGCAATCCCTGGCGGATTTGAAATTTGCGGCAGTAAAAAATTATTTTTTGAATAATTTACTATAGAAAAGGCAATCCCTGGCGTATTTAAAATTTGCGACAGTAAAAAATTATTTTTTGAATAATTTACTGTAGAAAAGGCAATCCCTGGCGCAATTAAAATTTGCGACAGTAAAAAATTATTTTTTGCAAAATTTACTATAGAAAAGGCAATCCCTGGCGTAATTAAAATTTGCGACAGTATAAAATTATTTTTTGAATAATTTACTATAGAAAAGGCAATCCCTGGCGTAATTAAAATTTGCGACAGTAGAAAATTATTTTTTGAATAATTTACTGTAGAAAAGGCAATCCCTGGCGGATTTGAAATTTGCGACAGTAAAAAATTATTTTTTGAATAATTTACTATAGAAAAGGCAATCCCTGGCGCACTTAAAATTTGCGACAGTAAAAAATTATTTTCTGAATAATTTACTATAGAAAAGGCAATCCCTGGCGCAATTAAAATTTGCGACAGTAAAAAATTATTTTTTGAATAATTTACTATAGAATAGGCAATCCCTGGCGTAATTAAAATTTCCGACAGTAGAAAATTATTTTTTGAATAATTTACTGTAGAAAAGGCAATCCCTGGCGTAATTAAAATTTGCGACAGTATAAAATTATTTTTTGAATAATTTACTATAGAAAAGGCAATCCCTGGCGTAATTAAAATTTGCGACAGTAGAAAATTATTTTTTGAAAAGTTTACTATAGAAAAGGCAATCCCTGGCGCAATTAAAATTTGCGACAGTAAAAAATTATTTTTTGCAAAATTTACTGTAGAAAAGGCAATCCCTGGCGCAATTAAAACTTGCGATAGTAAAAAATTATTTTTTGAATAATTAATTTACTATAGAAAAGGCAATCCCTGGCGGATTTGAAATTTTCGACAGTAAAAAATTATTTTTTGAATAATTTACTATAGGAAAGGCAATCCCTGGCGTATTTAAATTTTGCGACAGTAAAAAATTATTTTTTGAATAATTTACTATAGAAAAGGCAATCCCTGGCGTAATTAAAATTTGCGACAGTATAAAATTATTTTTTGAAAAATTTACTATATAAAAGGCAATCCCTGGCGTAATTAAAATTTGCGACAGTAAAAAATTAGTTTTTGAAAAATTTACTGTAGAAAAGGCAATCCCTGGCGGATTTGAAATTTGCGACAGTAAAAAATTATTTTTTGAATAATTTACTATAGAAAAGGCAATCCCTGGCGGATTTGAAATTTGCTACAGTAAAAAATTATTTTTTGAATAATTTACTGTAGAAAAGGCAATGCCTGGCGTATTTAAAATTTGCGACAGTAAAAAATTATTTTTTGAATAATTTAATGTAGAAAAGGCAATCCCTGACGCAATTAAAATTTGCGACAGTAAAAAATTATTTTTTGCAAAATTTACTATAGAAAAGGCAATCCCTGGCGTAATTAAAATTTGCGACAGTATAAAATAATTTTTTGAATAATTTACTATAGAAAATGCAATCCCTGGCGTAATTAAAATTTGCGACAGTAGAAAATTAGTTTTTGAATAATTTACTATAGAAAAGGCAATCCCTGGCGTATTTAAAATTTGCGACAGTAAAAAATTATTTTTTGAATAATTTACTGTAGAAAAGGCAATCCCTGGCGCAATTAAAACTTGCGATAGTAAAAAATTATTTTTTGAATAATTTACTATAGAAAAGGCAATCCCTGGCGGATTTGAAATTTGCGACAGTAAAAAATTAATTTGTGAAAAATTTACCTGGCGAAATTGAAATTTGCGAGAGTAAAAAATTATTTTTTGAATAATTTACTATAGAAAAGGCAATCCCTGGCGTAATTAAAATTTGCGACAGTAGAAAATTATTTTTTGAATAATTTACTATAGAAAAGGCAATCCCTGGCGCAATTAAAATTTGCGAAAGTAAAAAATTATTTTTTGAATAATTTACTATAGAAAAGGCAATCCCTGGCGTAATTAAAATTTGCGACAGTAGAAAATTATTGTTTGAATAATTTACTACACAAAAGGCAATCCCTGGCGTATTTAAAATTTGCGACAGTAAAAAATTAATTTGTGAAAAATTTACCTGGCGAAATTGAAATTTGCGAGAGTAAAAAATTATTTTTTGAATAATTTACTATAGAAAAGGCAATCCCTGGCGTAATTAAAATTTGCCACAGTAGAAAATTATTGTTTGAATAATTTACTATAGAAAAGGCAATCCCTGGCGTAATTAAAATTTGCGACAGTAGAAAATTATTTTTTGAATAATTTGCTATAGAAAAGGCAATCCCTGGCGTAATTAAAATTTGCGACAGTTGAAAATTATTTTTTGAATAATTTACTATAGAAAAGGCAATCCCTGGCGCACTTAAAATTTGCGACAGTAAAAAATTATTTTTTGAATAATTTACTATAGAAAAGGCAATCCCTGGCGTAATTAAAATTTGCGACAGTAGAAAATTATTTTTTGAATAATTTACTATAGAAAAGGCAATCCCTGGCGCAATTAAAATTTGCGACAGTAAAAAATTATTTTTTGAAAAATTTACTATAGAAAAAGGTAATCCCTGGCGCAATTACAATTTGCGACAGTAAAAAATTATTTTTTGAAAAATTTACTGTAGAAAGGCAATCCCTGGCGCAATTAAAATTTGCGACAGTAGAAAATTATTTTTTGAAAAGTTTACTATAGAAAAGGCAATCCCTGGCGCAATTAAAATTTGCGACAGTAAAAAAATATTTTTTGCAAAATTTGCTGTAGAAAAGGCAATCCCTTGCGCAATTAAAACTTGCGATAGTAAAAAATTATTTTTTGAATAATTTACTATAGAAAAGGCAATCCCTGGCGTAATTAAAATTTGCGACAGTAAAAAATTATTTTTTGAATAATTTACTATAGAAAAGGCAATCCCTGGCGTAATTAAAATTTGCGACAGTAAACAATTATTTTTTGAATAATTTACTATAGAAAAGGCAATCCCTGGCGTAATTAAAATTTGCGACAGTAAAAAATTATTTTTTGATTAATTTACTATAGAAAAGGCAATCCCTGGCGGATTTGAAATTTGCGACAGTAAAAAATTAATTTGTGAAAAATTTACCTGGCGAAATTGAAATTTGCGAGAATAAAAAATTATTTTTTGAATAATTTACTATAGAAAAGGCAATCCCTGGCGTATTTAAAATTTGCGACAGTAAAAAATTATTTTTTGAATAATTTACTGTAGAAAAGGCAATCCCTGGCGCAATTAAAACTTGCGATAGTAAAAAATAATTTTTTGAATAATTTACTGTAGAAAAGGCAATCCCTGGCGTAATTAAAATTTGCGACAGTAGAAAATTAGTTTTTGAATAATTTACTATAGAAAAGGCAATCCCTGGCGTATTTAAAATTTGCGACAGTAAAAAATTATTTTTTGAATAATTTACTATAGAAAAGGCAATCCCTGGCGGATTTGAAATTTGCGACAGTAAAAAATTATTTTTTGAATAACTTACTATAGAAAAGGCAATCCCTGGCGGATTTGAAATTTGCGGCAGTAAAAAAATTATTTTTTGAATAATTTACTATAGAAAAGGCAATCCCTGGCGTATTTAAAATTTGCGACAGTAAAAAATTATTTTTTGAATAATTTACTGTAGAAAAGGCAATCCCTGGCGCAATTAAAATTTGCGACAGTAAAAAATTATTTTTTGCAAAATTTACTATAGAAAAGGCAATCCCTGGCGTAATTAAAATTTGCGACAGTATAAAATTATTTTTTGAATAATTTACTATAGAAAAGGCAATCCCTGGCGTAATTAAAATTTGCGACAGTAGAAAATTATTTTTTGTATAATTTACTGTAGAAAAGGCAATCCCTGGCGGATTTGAAATTTGCGACAGTAAAAAATTATTTTTTGAATAATTTACTATAGAAAAGGCAATCCCTGGCGCACTTAAAATTTGCGACAGTAAAAAATTATTTTCTGAATAATTTACTATAGAAAAGGCAATCCCTGGCGCAATTAAAATTTGCGACAGTAAAAAATTATTTTTTGAATAATTTACTATAGAATAGGCAATCCCTGGCGTAATTAAAATTTGCGACAGTAGAAAATTATTTTTTGAATAATTTACTGTAGAAAAGGCAATCCCTGGCGTAATTAAAATTTGCGACAGTATAAAATTATTTTTTGAATAATTTACTATAGAAAAGGCAATCCCTGGCGTAATTAAAATTTGCGACAGTAGAAAATTATTTTTTGAAAAGTTTACTATAGAAAAGGCAATCCCTGGCGCAATTAAAATTTGCGACAGTAAAAAATTATTTTTTGCAAAATTTACTGTAGAAAAGGCAATCCCTGGCGCAATTAAAACTTGCGATAGTAAAAAATTATTTTTTGAATAATTAATTTACTATAGAAAAGGCAATCCCTGGCGGATTTGAAATTTTCGACAGTAAAAAATTATTTTTTGAATAATTTACTATAGAAAAGGCAATCCCTGGCGTATTTAAATTTTGCGACAGTAAAAAATTATTTTTTGAATAATTTACTATAGAAAAGGCAATCCCTGGGCGTAATTAAAATTTGCGACAGTATAAAATTATTTTTTGAAAAATTTACTATATAAAAGGCAATCCCTGGCGTAATTAAAATTTGCGACAGTAAAAAATTAGTTTTTGAAAAATTTACTGTAGAAAAGGCAATCCCTGGCGGATTTGAAATTTGCGACAGTAAAAAAATTATTTTTTGAATAATTTACTATAGAAAAGGCAATCCCTGGCGGATTTGAAATTTGCTACAGTAAAAAATTATTTTTTGAATAATTTACTGTAGAAAAGCCAATGCCTGGCGTATTTAAAATTTGCGACAGTAAAAAATTATTTTTTGAATAATTTAATGTAGAAAAGGCAATCCCTGACGCAATTAAAATTTGCGACAGTAAAAAATTATTTTTTGCAAAATTTACTATAGAAAAGGCAATCCCTGGCGTAATTAAAATTTGCGACAGTATAAAATAATTTTTTGAATAATTTACTATAGAAAATGCAATCCCTGGCGTAATTAAAATTTGCGACAGTAGAAAATTAGTTTTTGAATAATTTACTATAGAAAAGGCAATCCCTGGCGTATTTAAAATTTGCGACAGTAAAAAATTATTTTTTGAATAATTTACTGTAGAAAAAGCAATCCCTGGCGCAATTAAAACTTGCGATAGTAAAAAATTATTTTTTGAATAATTTACTATAGAAAAGGCAATCCCTGGCGGATTTGAAATTTGCGACAGTAAAAAATTAATTTGTGAAAAAACTTACCTGGCGAAATTGAAATTTGCGAGAGTAAAAAATTATTTTTTGAATAATTTACTATAGAAAAGGCAATCCCTGGCGTAATTAAAATTTGCGACAGTTGAAAATTATTTTTTGAATAATTTACTATAGAAAAGGCAATCCCTGGCGTAATTAAAATTTGCGACAGTAGAAAATTATTTTTTGAATAATTTACTATAGAAAAGGCAATCCCTGGCGCAATTAAAATTTGCGACAGTAAAAAATTATTTTTTGAATAATTTACTATAGAAAAGGCAATCCCTGGCGTAATTAAAATTTGCGACAGTAGAAAATTATTGTTTGAATAATTTACTACAGAAAAGGCAATCCCTGGCGTAATTAAAATTTGCGACAGTAGAAAATTATTTTTTGAATAATTTGCTATAGAAAAGGCAATCCCTGGCGTATTTAAAATTTGCGACAGTAAAAAAATTAATTTGTGAAAAATTTACCTGGCGAAATTGAAATTTGCGAGAGTAAAAAATTATTTTTTGAATAATTTACTATAGAAAAGGCAATCCCTGGCGTAATTAAAATTTGCGACAGTTGAAAATTATTTTTTGAATAATTTACTATAGAAAAGGCAATCCCTGGCGTAATTAAAATTTGCGACAGTAGAAAATTATTTTTTGAATAATTTACTATAGAAAAGGCAATCCCTGGCGCAATTAAAATTTGCGACAGTAAAAAATTATTTTTTGAATAATTTACTATAGAAAAGGCAATCCCTGGCGTAATTAAAATTTGCGACAGTAGAAAATTATTGTTTGAATAATTTACTACAGAAAAGGCAATCCCTGGCGTAATTAAAATTTGCGACAGTAGAAAATTATTTTTTGAATAATTTGCTATAGAAAAGGCAATCCCTGGCGTATTTAAAATTTGCGACAGTAAAAAATTAATTTGTGAAAAATTTACCTGGCGAAATTGAAATTTGCGAGAGTAAAAAATTATTTTTTGAATAATTTACTATAGAAAAGGCAATCCCTGGCGTAATTAAAATTTGCCACAGTAGAAAATTATTGTTTGAATAATTTACTATAGAAAACGCAATCCCTGGCGTAATTAAAATTTGCGATAGTAGAAAATTATTTTTTGAATAATTTGCTATAGAAAAGGCAATCCCTGGCGTAATTAAAATTTGCGACAGTTGAAAATTATTTTTTGAATAATTTACTATAGAAAAGGCAATCCCTGGCGCACTTAAAATTTGCGACAGTAAAAAATTATTTTTTGAATAATTTACTATAGAAAAGGCAATCCCTGGCGTAATTAAAATTTGCGACAGTAGAAAATTATTTTTTGAATAATTTACTATAGAAAAGGCAATCCCTGGCGCAATTAAAATTTGCGACAGTAAAAAATTATTTTTTGAATAATTTACTGTAGAAAAGGCAATCCCTGGCGCAATTAAAACTTGCGATAGTAAAAAATTATTTTTTGAATAATTTACTATAGAAAAGGCAATCCCTGGCGGATTTGAAATTTGCGACAGTAAAAAATTAATTTGTGAAAAATTTACCTGGCGAAATTGAAATTTGCGAGAGTAAAAAATTATTTTTTGAATAATTTATTATAGAAAAGGCAATCCCTGGCGTAATTAAAATTTGCGACAGTTGAAAATTATTTTTTGAATAATTTACTATAGAAAAGGCAATCCCTGGCGTAATTAAAATTTGCGACAGTAGAAAATTATTTTTTGAATAATTTACTATAGAAAAGGCAATCCCTGGCGCAATTAAAATTTGCGACAGTAAAAAATTATTTTTTGAATAATTTACTATAGAAAAGGCAATCCCTGGCGTAATTAAAATTTGCGACAGTAGAAAATTATTGTTTGAATAATTTACTACAGAAAAGGCAATCCCTGGCGTAATTAAAATTTGCGACAGTAGAAAATTATTTTTTGAATAATTTGCTATAGAAAAGGCAATCCCTGGCGTATTTAAAATTTGCGACAGTAAAAAATTAATTTGTGAAAAATTTACCTGGCGAAATTGAAATTTGCGAGAGTAAAAAATTATTTTTTGAATAATTTACTATAGAAAAGGCAATCCCTGGCGTAATTAAAATTTGCCACAGTAGAAAATTATTGTTTGAATAATTTACTATAGAAAAGGCAATCCCTGGCGTAATTAAAATTTGCGACAGTAGAAAATTATTTTTTGAATAATTTGCTATAGAAAAGGCAATCCCTGGCGTAATTAAAATTTGCGACAGTTGAAAATTATTTTTTGAATAATTTACTATAGAAAAGGCAATCCCTGGCGCACTTAAAATTTGCGAGAGTAAAAAATTATTTTTTGAATAATTTACTATAGAAAAGGCAATCCCTGGCGTAATTAAAATTTGCGACAGTAGAAAATTATTTTTTGAATAATTTACTATAGAAAAGGCAATCCCTGGCGCAATTAAAATTTGCGACAGTAAAAAATTATTTTTTGAAAAATTTACTATAGAAAAAGGTAATCCCTGGCGCAATTACAATTTGCGACAGTAAAAAATTATTTTTTGAAAAATTTACTGTAGAAAGGCAATCCCTGGCGCAATTAAAATTTGCGACAGTAGAAAATTATTTTTTGAAAAGTTTACTATAGAAAAGGCAATCCCTGGCGCAATTAAAATTTGCGACAGTAAAAAAATATTTTTTGCAAAATTTGCTGTAGAAAAGGCAATCCCTGGCGCAATTAAAACTTGCGATAGTAAAAAATTATTTTTTGAATAATTTACTATAGAAAAGGCAATCCCTGGCGTAATTAAAATTTGCGACAGTAAAAAATTATTTTTTGAATAACTTACTATAGAAAAGGCAATCCCTGGCGTAATTAAAATTTGCGACAGTAAACAATTATTTTTTGAATAATTTACTATAGAAAAGGCAATCCCTGGCGTAATTAAAATTTGCGACAGTAAAAAATTATTTTTTGAATAATTTACTATAGAAAAGGCAATCCCTGGCGTAATTAAAATTTGCGACAGTAGAAAATTATTGTTTGAATAATTTACTATAGAAAAGGCAATCCCTGGCGTAATTAAAATTTGCGACAGTAGAAAATTATTTTTTGAATAATTTACTATAGAAAAGGCAATCCCTGGCGTAATTAAAATTTGCGACAGTAAAAAATTATTTTTTGAATAATTTACTATAGAAAAGGCAATCCCTGGCGGATTTGAAATTTGCGACAGTAAAAAATAATTTTTTTGCAAAATTTACGAAGAAAAGGCAATCCCTGGCGTATTTAAAATTTGCGACAGTAAAAAATTATTTTTTGAATAATTTACTATAGAAAATGCAAGGCCAGGCGTATTTAAAATTTGCGACATTAATAAATTAATTTGTGAAAAATTTACTATAGAAAAGGCAATCCCTGGCGTAATTAAAATTTGCGACAGTAAAAAATTATTTTTTGAAAAATTTACTATAGAAAAGGTAACCCCTTGCGCAATTACAATTTGCGACAGGAAAAAATTATTATTAAAATTTGCCACAGTAGAAAATTATTGTTTGAATAATTTACTATAGAAAAGGCAATCCCTGGCGTAATTAAAATTTGCGACAGTAGAAAATTATTTTTTGAATAATTTGCTATAGAAAAGGCAATCCCTGGCGTAATTAAAATTTGCGACAGTTGAAAATTATTTTTTGAATAATTTACTATAGAAAAGGCAATCCCTGGCGCACTTAAAATTTGCGACAGTAAAAAATTATTTTTTGAATAATTTACTATAGAAAAGGCAATCCCTGGCGTAATTAAAATTTGCGACAGTAGAAAATTATTTTTTGAATAATTTACTATAGAAAAGGCAATCCCTGGCGCAATTAAAATTTGCGACAGTAAAAAATTATTTTTTGAAAAATTTACTATAGAAAAAGGCAATCCCTGGCGCAATTAAAATTTGCGACAGTAGAAAATTATTTTTTGAAAAGTTTACTATAGAAAAGGCAATCCCTGGCGCAATTAAAATTTGCGACAGTAAAAAAATATTTTTTGCAAAATTTGCTGTAGAAAAGGCAATCCCTGGCGCAATTAAAACTTGCGATAGTAAAAAATTATTTTTTGAATAATTTACTATAGAAAAGGCAATCCCTGGCGTAATTAAAATTTGCGACAGTAAAAAATTATTTTTTGAATAACTTACTATAGAAAAGGCAATCCCTGGCGTAATTAAAATTTGCGACAGTAAACAATTATTTTTTGAATAATTTACTATAGAAAAGGCAATCCCTGGCGTAATTAAAATTTGCGACAGTAAAAAATTATTTTTTGAATAATTTACTATAGAAAAGGCAATCCCTGGCGTAATTAAAATTTGCGACAGTAGAAAATTATTGTTTGAATAATTTACTATAGAAAAGGCAATCCCTGGCGTAATTAAAATTTGCGACAGTAGAAAATTATTTTTTGAATAATTTACTATAGAAAAGGCAATCCCTGGCGTAATTAAAATTTGCGACAGTAAAAAATTATTTTTTGAATAATTTACTATAGAAAAGGCAATCCCTGGCGGATTTGAAATTTGCGACAGTAAAAAATAATTTTTTTGCAAAATTTACGAAGAAAAGGCAATCCCTGGCGTATTTAAAATTTGCGACAGTAAAAAATTATTTTTTGAATAATTTACTATAGAAAATGCAAGGCCAGGCGTATTTAAAATTTGCGCCATTAATAAATTAATTTGTGAAAAATTTACTATAGAAAAGGCAATCCCTGGCGTAATTAAAATTTGCGACAGTAAAAAATTATTTTTTGAAAAATTTACTATAGAAAAGGTAACCCCTTGCGCAATTACAATTTGCGACAGGAAAAAATTATTTTTTGCAAAATTTACTATAGAATAGGCAATCCCTGGCGCAATTACAATTTGCGACAGTAAAAAATTATTTTTTTGCAAAATTTACTATAGGAAAGGCAATCCCTGTCGTATTTAAAATTTGCGACAGTATAAAATTAATTTTTGAAAAATTTACTGTAGAAAAGGCAATCCCTGGCGCAATTAAAATTTGCGACAGTAGAAAATTATTTTTTGAAAAGTTTACTATAGAAAAGGCAATCCCTGGCGCAATTAAAATTTGCGACAGTAAAAAATTATTTTTTGAAAAATTTACTGTAGAAAAGGCAATCCCTGGCGCAATTAAAACTTGCGATAGTAAAAAATTATTTTTTGAAAAATTTACTATAGAAAAGGCAATCCCTGGCGCAATTACAATTTGCGACAGTAAAAAATTATTTTTTGATAAATTTACTGTAGAACGGCAATCCCTGGCGCAATTAAAATTTGCGACAGTAAAAAATTATTTTTTGAAAAATTTACTATAGAAAAGGCAATCCCTGGCGTATTTAAAATTTGCGACAGTAAAAAATTATTTTTTGCATAATTTACTAAAGAAAAGGCAAGTCCTGGAGCAATTACAATTTGCGACAGTAAAAAATTATTTTTTTGCAAAATTTACTAAAGAAAAGGCAATCCCTGGCTTATTTAAAATTTGCGACAGTATAAAATTAATTTTTGAAAAATTTACTGTAGAAAAGGCAATCCCTGGCGCAATTAAAATTTGCGACAGTAGAAAATTATTTTTTGAAAAGTTTACTATAGAAAAGGCAATCCCTGGCGCAATTAAAATTTGCGACAGTAAAAAATTATTTTTTGCAAAATTTACTGTAGAAAAGGCAATCCCTGGCGCAATTAAAACTTGCGATAGTAAAAAATTATTTTTTGAAAAATTTACTATAGAAAAGGCAATCCCTGGCGCAATTACAATTTGCGACAGTAAAAAATTATTTTTTGAAAAATTTACTGTAGAAAGACAATCCCTGGCGCAATTAAAATTTGCGACAGTAAAAAATTATTTTTTGAAAAATTTACTATAGAAAAGGCAATCCCTGGCGTATTTAAAATTTGCGACAGTAAAAAATTATTTTTTGAATAATTTACTATAGAAAAGGCAATCCCTGGCGTAATTAAAATTTGCGACAATAGAAAATTATTTTTTGAATACTTTACTATAGAAAAGGCAATCCCTGGCGTATTTAAAATTTGCGACAGTAAAAAATTATTTTTTGAATAATTTACTATAGAAAAGGCAATCCCTGGCGTATTTAAAATTTGCGACAGTAAAAAATTATTTTTTGAATAATTTACTATAGAAAAGGCAATCCCTGGCGTAATTAAAATTTGCGACAGTATAAAATTATTTTTTGAAAAATTTACTATAGAAAAGGCAATCCCTGGCGTAGTTAAAATTTGCGACAGTAGAAAATTATTTTTTGAATAATTTACTATAGAAGAGGCAATCCCTGGCGTAATTAAAATTTGCGACAGTAAAAAATTATTTTTTGAATAATTTACTATAGAAAAGGCAATCCCTGGCGTAATTAAAATTTGCGACAGTAGAAAATTATTTTTTGAATAATTTACTATAGAAAAGGCAATCCCTGGCGTATTTAAAATTTGCGACAGTAAAAAATTATTTTTTGAATAATTTACTGTAGAAAAGGCAATCCCTGGCGCAATTAAAACTTGCGATAGTAAAAAATTATTTTTTGAATAATTTACTATAGAAAAGGCAATCCCTGGCGGATTTGAAATTTGCGACAGTAAAAAATTAATTTGTGAAAAATTTACCTGGCGAAATTGAAATTTGCGAGAGTAAAAAATTATTTTTTGAATAATTTACTATAGAAAAGGCAATCCCTGGCGGATTTGAAATTTGCGACAGTAAAAAATTATTTTTTGAATAATTTACTATAGAAAAGGCAATCCCTGGCGGATTTGAAATTTGCGGCAGTAAAAAATTATTTTTTGAATAATCTACTATAGAAAAGGCAATCCCTGGCGTATTTAAAATTTGCGACAATAAAAAATTATTTTTTGAATAATTTACTGTAGAAAAGGCAATCCCTGGCGCAATTAAAATTTGCGACAGTAAAAAATTATTTTTTGCAAAATTTACTATAGAAAAGGCAATCCCTGGCGTAATTAAAATTTGCGACAGTATAAAATTATTTTTTGAATATTTTACTATAGAAAAGGCAATCCCTGGCGCAATTAAAATTTGCGACAGTAAAAAATTATTTTTTGCAAAATTTACTGTAGAAAAGGCAATCCCTGGCGCAATTAAAACTTGCGATAGTAAAAAATTATTTTCGAAAAATTTACTATAGAAAAGGCAATCCCTGGCGCAATTACAATTTGCGACAGTAAAAAATTATTTTTTGAAAAATTTACTGTAGAAAGGCAATCCCTGGCGCAATTAAAATTTGCGACAGTAAAAAATTATTTTTTGAAAAATTTACTATAGAAAAGTCAATCCCTGGCGTATTTAAAATTTGCGACAGAAAAAAATTATTTTTTGAATAATTTACTATAGAAAAGGCAATCCCTGGCGGATTTGAAATTTGCGACAGTAAAAAATTAATTTGTGAAAAATTTACCTGGCGAAATTGAAATTTGCGAGAGTAAAAAATTATTTTTTGAATAATTTACTATAGAAAAGGCAATCCCTGGCGGATTTGAAATTTGCGGCAGTAAAAAATTATTTTTTGAATAATTTACTATAGAAAAGGCAATCCCTGGCGCAATTAAAATTTGCGACAGTAAAAAATTATTTTTTGAATAATTTACTATAGAAAAGGCAATCCCTGGCGCAATTAAAATTTGCGACAGTAAAAAATTATTTTTTGAATAATTTACTATAGAAAAGGCAATCCCTGGCGTAATTAAAATTTGCGACAGTAGAAAATTATTTTTTGAATAATTTACTGTAGAAAAGGCAATCCCTGGCGTAATTAAAATTTGCGACAGTATAAAATTATTTTTTGAATAATTTACTATAGAAAAGCAATCCCTGGCGTAATTAAAATTTGCGACAGTAGAAAATTATTTTTTGAAAAGTTTACTATAAAAAAGGCAATCCCTGGCGCAATTAAAATTTGCGACAGTAAAAAATTATTTTTTGCAAAATTTACTGTAGAAAGGCAATCCCTGGCGCAATTAAAATTTGCGACAGTAAAAAATTATTTTTTGAAAAATTTACTATAGAAAAGGCAATCCCTGGCGTATTTAAAATTTGCGACAGTATAAAATTATTTTTTGAATAATTTACTAGAGAAAAGGCAATTCCTGGAGCAATTACAATTTGCGACAGTAAAAAATTATTTTTTTGCAAAATTTACTAAAGAAAAGGTAATCCCTGGGGTATTTAAAATTTGCGACAGTATAAAATTAATTTTTGAAAAATTTACTGTAGAAAAGGCAATCCCTGGCGCAATTAAAATTTGCGACAGTAGAAAATTATTTTTTGAAAAGTTTACTATAGAAAAGGCAATCCCTGGCGCAATTAAAATTTGCGACAGTAAAAAATTATTTTTTGCAAAATTTACTGTAGAAAAGGCAATCCCTGGTGCAATTAAAACTTGCGATAGTAAAAAATTATTTTTTGAAAAATTTACTATAGAAAAGGCAATCCCTGGCGCAATTACAATTTGCGACAGTAAAAAATTATTTTTTGAAAAATTTACTGTAGAAAGGCAATCCCTGGCGCAATTAAAATTTGCGACAGTAAAAAATTATTTTTTGAAAAATTTACTATAGAAAAGGCAATCACTGGCGTATTTAAAATTTGCGACAGTAAAAAATTATTTTTTGAATAATTTACTATAGAAAAGGCAATCCCTGGCGTAATTAAAATTTGCGACAGTAGAAAATTATTTTTTGAATACTTTACTATAGAAAAGGCAATCCCTGGCGTATTTAAAATTTGCGACAGAAAAAAATTATTTTTTGAATAATTTACTATAGAAAAGGCAATCCCTGGCGTATTTAAAATTTGCGACAGTAAAAAATTATTTTTTGAATAATTTACTATAGAAAAGGCAATCCCTGGCGTAATTAAAATGTGCGACAGTATAAAATTATTTTTTGAAAAATTTACTATAGAAAAGGCAATCCCTGGCGTAATTAAAATTTGCGACAGTAGAAAATTATTTTTTGAATAATTTACTATAGAAAAGGCAATCCCTGGCGTAATTAAAATTTGCGACAGTAAAAAAATATTTTTTGAATAATTTACTATAGAAAAGGCAATCCCTGGCGTAATTAAAATTTGCGACAGTAGAAAATTATTTTTTGAATAATTTACTATAGAAAAGGCAATCCCTGGCGTATTTAAAATTTGCGACAGTAAAAAATTATTTTTTGAATAATTTACTGTAGAAAAGGCAATCCCTGGCGCAATTAAAACTTGCGATAGTAAAAAATTATTTTTTGAATAATTTACTATAGAAAAGGCAATCCCTGGCGGATTTGAAATTTGCGACAGTAAAAAATTAATTTGTGAAAAATTTACCTGGCGAAACTGAAATTTGCGAGAGTAAAAAATTATTTTTTGAATAATTTACTATAGAAAAGGCAATCCCTGGCGGATTTGAAATTTGCGACAGTAAAAAATTATTTTTTGAATAATTTACTATAGAAAAGGCAATCCCTGGCGGATTTGAAATTTGCGGCAGTAAAAAATTATTTTTTGAATAATCTACTATAGAAAAGGCAATCCCTGGCGTATTTAAAATTTGCGACAGTAAAAAATTATTTTTTGAATAATTTACTGTAGAAAAGGCAATCCCTGGCGCAATTAAAATTTGCGACAGTAAAAAATTATTTTTTGCAAAATTTACTATAGAAAAGGCAATCCCTGGCGTAATTAAAATTTGCGACAGTATAAAATTATTTTTTGAATAATTTACTATAGAAAAGACAATCCCTGGCGTAATTAAAATTTGCGACAGTAGAAAATTAATTTTTGAATAATTTACTGTAGAAAAGGCAATCCCTGGCGGATTTGAAATTTGCGACAGTAAAAAAATATTTTTTGAATAATTTACTATAGAAAAGGCAATCCCTGGCGGATTTGAAATTTGCGACAGTAAAAAATTATTTTTTGAATAATTTACTATAGAAAAGGCAATCCCTGGCGCAATTAAAATTTGCGACAGTAAAAAATTATTTTTTGAATAATTTACTATAGAAAAGGCAATCCCTGGCGTAATTAAAATTTGCGACAGTAGAAAATTATTTTTTGAATACTTTACTATAGAAAAGGCAATCCCTGGCGTATTTAAAATTTGCGACAGAAAAAAATTATTTTTTGAATAATTTACTATAGAAAAGGCAATCCCTGGCGTATTTAAAATTTGCGACAGTAAAAAATTATTTTTTGAATAATTTACTATAGAAAAGGCAATCCCTGGCGTAATTAAAATGTGCGACAGTATAAAATTATTTTTTGAAAAATTTACTATAGAAAAGGCAATCCCTGGCGTAATTAAAATTTGCGACAGAAAAAAATTATTTTTTGAATAATTTACTATAGAAAAGGCAATCCCTGGCGTAATTAAAATTTGCGACAGTAGAAAATTATTTTTTGAATACTTTACTATAGAAAAGGCAATCCCTGGCGTATTTAAAATTTGCGACAGAAAAAAATTATTTTTTGAATAATTTACTATAGAAAAGGCAATCCCTGGCGTATTTAAAATTTGCGACAGTAAAAAATTATTTTTTGAATAATTTACTATAGAAAAGGCAATCCCTGGCGTAATTAAAATGTGCGACAGTATAAAATTATTTTTTGAAAAATTTACTATAGAAAAGGCAATCCCTGGCGTAATTAAAATTTGCGACAGTAGAAAATTATTTTTTGAATAATTTACTATAGAAAAGGCAATCCCTGGCGTAATTAAAATTTGCGACAGTAAAAAAATAATTTTTGAATAATTTACTATAGAAAACGCAATCCCTGGCGTAATTAAAATTTGCGACAGTAGAAAATTATTTTTTGAATAATTTACTATAGAAAAGGCAATCCCTGGCGCAATTAAAACTTGCGATAGTAAAAAATTATTTTTTGAATAATTTACTATAGAAAAGGCAATCCCTGGCGGATTTGAAATTTGCGACAGTAAAAAATTAATTTGTGAAAAATTTACCTGGCGAAACTGAAATTTGCGAGAGTAAAAAATTATTTTTTGAATAATTTACTATAGAAAAGGCAATCCCTGGCGGATTTGAAATTTGCGACAGTAAAAAATTATTTTTTGAATAATTTACTATAGAAAGGCAATCCCTGGCGGATTTGAAATTTGCGGCAGTAAAAAATTATTTTTTGAATAATCTACTATAGAAAAGGCAATCCCTGGCGTATTTAAAATTTGCGACAGTAAAAAATTATTTTTTGAATAATTTACTGTAGAAAAGGCAATCCCTGGCGCAATTAAAATTTGCGACAGTAAAAAATTATTTTTTGCAAAATTTTCTATAGAAAAGGCAATCCCTGGCGTAATTAAAATTTGCGACAGTATAAAATTATTTTTTGAATAATTTACTATAGAAAAGACAATCCCTGGCGTAATTAAAATTTGCGACAGTAGAAAATTATTTTTTGAATAATTTACTGTAGAAAAGGCAATCCCTGGCGGATTTGAAATTTGCGACAGTAAAAAAATATTTTTTGAATAATTTACTATAGAAAAGGCAATCCCTGGCGGATTTGAAATTTGCGACAGTAAAAAATTATTTTTTGAATAATTTACTATAGAAAAGGCAATCCCTGGCGCAATTAAAATTTGCGACAGTAAAAAATTATTTTTTGAATAATTTACTATAGAAAAGGCAATCCCTGGCGTAATTAAAATTTGCGACAGTAGAAAATTATTTTTTGAATAATTTACTGTAGAAAAGGCAATCCCTGGCGTAATTAAAATTTGCGACAGTATAAAATTATTTTCTGAATAATTTACTATAGAAAAGGCAATCCCTGGCGTAATTAAAATTTGCGACAGTAGAAAATTATTTTTTGAAAAGTTTACTATAAAAAAGGCAATCCCTGGCGCAATTAAAATTTGCGACAGTAAAAAATTATTTTTTGCAAAATTTACTGTAGAAAAGGCAATCCCTGGCGCAATTAAAACTTGCGATAGTAAAAAATTATTTTTTGAATAATTAATTTACTATAGAAAAGGCAATCCCTGGCGTAATTAAAATTTGCGACAGTATAAAATTATTTTTTGAATAATTTACTATAGAAAAGACAATCCCTGGCGTAATTAAAATTTGCGACAGTAGAAAATTATTTTTTGAATAATTTACTGTAGAAAAGGCAATCCCTGGCGGATTTGAAATTTGCGACAGTAAAAAATTAATTTGTGAAAAATTTACCTGGCGAAATTGAAATTTGCGAGAGTAAAAAATTATTTTTTGAATAATTTACTATAGAAAAGGCAATCCCTGGCGGATTTGAAATTTGCGACAGTAAAAAATTATTTTTTGAATAATTTACTATAGAAAAGGCAATCCCTGGCGGATTTGAAATTTGCGGCAGTAAAAAATTATTTTTTGAATAATCTACTATAGAAAAGGCAATCCCTGGCGTATTTAAAATTTGCGACAGTAAAAAATTATTTTTTGAATAATTTACTGTAGAAAAGGCAATCCCTGGCGCAATTAAAATTTGCGACAGTAAAAAATTATTTTTTGCAAAATTTACTATAGAAAAGGCAATCCCTGGCGTAATTAAAATTTGCGACAGTATAAAATTATTTTTTGAATATTTTACTATAGAAAAGACAATCCCTGGCGTAATTAAAATTTGCGACAGTAGAAAATTATTTTTTGAATAATTTACTATAGAAAAGGCAATCCCTGGCGTATTTAAAATTTGCGACAGTAAAAAATTATTTTTTGAATAATTTACTAGAGAAAAGGCAATTCCTGGAGCAATTACAATTTGCGACAGAAAAAAATTATTTTTTTGCAAAATTTACTAAAGAAAAGGCAATCCCTGGGGTATTTAAAATTTGCGACAGTATAAAATTAATTTTTGAAAAATTTACTGTAGAAAAGGCAATCCCTGGCGCAATTAAAATTTGCGACAGTAGAAAATTATTTTTTGAAAAGTTTACTATAGAAAAGGCAATCCCTGGCGCAATTAAAATTTGCGACAGTAAAAAATTATTTTTTGCAAAATTTACTGTAGAAAAGGCAATCCCTGGCGCAATTAAAACTTGCGATAGTAAAAAATTATTTTTTGAAAAATTTACTATAGAAAAGGCAATCCCTGGCGCAATTACAATTTGCGACAGTAAAAAATTATTTTTTGAAAAATTTACTGTAGAAAGGCAATCCCTGGCGCAATTAAAATTTGCGACAGTAAAAAATTATTTTTTGAATAATTTACTATAGAAAAGGCAATCCCTGGCGTAATTAAAATTTGCGACAGTAGAAAATTATTTTTTGAATAATTTACTGTAGAAAAGGCAATCCCTGGCGTAATTAAAATTTGCGACAGTATAAAATTATTTTCTGAATAATTTACTATAGAAAAGGCAATCCCTGGCGTAATTAAAATTTGCGACAGTAGAAAATTATTTTTTGAAAAGTTTACTATAAAAAAGGCAATCCCTGGCGCAATTAAAATTTGCGACAGTAAAAAATTATTTTTTGCAAAATTTACTGTAGAAAAGGCAATCCCTGGCGCAATTAAAACTTGCGATAGTAAAAAATTATTTTTTGAATAATTAATTTACTATAGAAAAGCAATCCCTGGCGTAATTAAAATTTGCGACAGTATAAAATTATTTTTTGAATAATTTACTATAGAAAAGACTATCCCTGGCGTAATTAAAATTTGCGACTGTAGAAAATTATTTTTTGAATAATTTACTGTAGAAAAGGCAATCCCTGGCGGATTTGAAATTTGCGACAGTAAAAAATTAATTTGTGAAAAATTTACCTGGCGAAATTGAAATTTGCGAGTGTAAAAAATTATTTTTTGAATAATTTACTATAGAAAAGGCAATCCCTGGCGGATTTGAAATTTGCGACAGTAAAAAATTATTTTTTGAATAATTTACTATAGAAAAGGCAATCCCTGGCGGATTTGAAATTTGCGGCAGTAAAAAATTATTTTTTGAATAATCTACTATAGAAAAGGCAATCCCTGGCGTATTTAAAATTTGCGACAGTAAAAAATTATTTTTTGAATAATTTACTGTAGAAAAGGCAATCCCTGGCGCAATTAAAATTTGCGACAGTAAAAAATTATTTTTTGCAAAATTTACTATAGAAAAGGCAATCCCTGGCGTAATTAAAATTTGCGACAGTATAAAATTATTTTTTGAATATTTTACTATAGAAAAGACAATCCCTGGCGTAATTAAAATTTGCGACAGTAGAAAATTATTTTTTGAATAATTTACTGTAGAAAAGGCAATCCCTGGCGGATTTGAAATTTGCGACAGTAAAAAAATATTTTTTGAATAATTTACTATAGAAAAGGCAATCCCTGGCGGATTTGAAATTTGCGATAGTAAAAAATTATTTTTTGAATAATTTACTATAGAAAAGGCAATCCCTGGCGCAATTAAAATTTGCGACAGTAAAAAATTATTTTTTGAATAATTTACTATAGAAAAGGCAATCCCTGGCGTAATTAAAATTTGCGACAGTAGAAAATTATTTTTTGAATAATTTACTGTAGAAAAGGCAATCCCTGGCGTAATTAAAATTTGCGACAGTATAAAATTATTTTTTGAATAATTTACTATAGAAAAGGCAATCCCTGGCGTATTTAAAATTTGCGACAGTAAAAAATTATTTTTTGAATAATTTACTAGAGAAAAGGCAATTCCTGGAGCAATTACAATTTGCGACAGTAAAAAATTATTTTTTTGCAAAATTTACTAAAGAAAAGGCAATCCCTGGGGTATTTAAAATTTGCGACAGTATAAAATTAATTTTTGAAAAATTTACTGTAGAAAAGGCAATCCCTGGCGCAATTAAAATTTGCGACAGTAGAAAATTATTTTTTGAAAAGTTTACTGTAGAAAAGGCAATCCCTGGCGCAATTAAAATTTGCGACAGTAAAAAATTATTTTTTGCAAAATTTACTGTAGAAAAGGCAATCCCTGGCGCAATTAAAACTTGCGATAGTAAAAAATTATTTTTTGAAAAATTTACTATAGAAAAGGCAATCCCTGGCGCAATTACAATTTGCGACAGTAAAAAATTATTTTTTGAAAAATTTACTGTAGAAAGGCAATCCCTGGCGCAATTAAAATTTGCGACAGTAAAAAATTATTTTTTGAAAAATTTACTATAGAAAAGGCAATCCCTGGCGTATTTAAAATTTGCGACAGTAAAAAATTATTTTTTGAATAATTTACTATAGAAAAGGCAATCCCTGGCGTAATTAAAATTTGCGACAGTAGAAAATTATTTTTTGAATACTTTACTATAGAAAAGGCAATCCCTGGCGTATTTAAAATTTGCGACAGAAAAAAATTATTTTTTGAATAATTTACTATAGAAAAGGCAATCCCTGGCGTATTTAAAATTTGCGACAGTAAAAAATTATTTTTTGAATAATTTACTATAGAAGAGGCAATCCCTGGCGTAATTAAAATGTGCGACAGTATAAAATTATTTTTTGAAAAATTTACTATAGAAAAGGCAATCCCTGGCGTATTTAAAATTTGCGACAGTAGAAAATTATTTTTTGAATAATTTACTATAGAAAAGGCAATCCCTGGCGTAATTAAAATTTGCGACAGTAAAAAAATATTTTTTGAATAATTTACTATAGAAAAGGCAATCCCTGGCGTAATTAAAATTTGCGACAGTAGAAAATTATTTTTTGAATAATTTACTATAGAAAAGGCAATCCCTGGCGTATTTAAAATTTGCGACAGTAAAAAATTATTTTTTGAATAATTTACTGTAGAAAAGGCAATCCCTGGCGCAATTAAAACTTGCGATAGTAAAAAATTATTTTTTGAATAATTTACTATAGAAAAGGCAATCCCTGGCGGATTTGAAAGTTGCGACAGTAAAAAATTAATTTGTGAAAAATTTACCTGGCGAAACTGAAATTTGCGAGAGTAAAAAATTATTTTTTGAATAATTTACTATAGAAAAGGCAATCCCTGGCGGATTTGAAATTTGCGACTGTAAAAAATTATTTTTTGAATAATTTACTATAGAAAAGGCAATCCCTGGCGGATTTGAAATTTGCGGCAGTAAAAAATTATTTTTTGAATAATCTACTATAGAAAAGGCAATCCCTGGCGTATTTAAAATTTGCGACAGTAAAAAATTATTTTTTGAATAATTTACTGTAGAAAAGGCAATCCCTGGCGCAATTAAAATTTGCGACAGTAAAAAATTATTTTTTGCAAAATTTACTATAGAAAAGCAATCCCTGGCGTAATTAAAATTTGCGACAGTATAAAATTATTTTTTGAATAATTTACTATAGAAAAGACAATCCCTGGCGTAATTAAAATTTGCGACAGTAGAAAATTATTTTTTGAATAATTTACTGTAGAAAAGGCAATCCCTGGCGGATTTGAAATTTGCGACAGTAAAAAAATATTTTTTGAATAATTTACTATAGAAAAGGCAATCCCTGGCGGATTTGAAATTTGCGACAGTAAAAAATTATTTTTTGAATAATTTACTATAGAAAAGGCAATCCCTGGCGCAATTAAAATTTGCGACAGTAAAAAATTATTTTTTGAATAATTTACTATAGAAAAGGCAATCCCTGGCGTAATTAAAATTTGCGACAGTAGAAAATTATTTTTTGAATAATTTACTATAGAAAAGGCAATCCCTGGCGTAATTAAAATTTGCGACAGTATAAAATTATTTTCTGAATAATTTACTATAGAAAAGGCAATCCCTGGCGTAATTAAAATTTGCGACAGTAGAAAATTATTTTTTGAAAAGTTTACTATAAAAAAGGCAATCCCTTTCGCAATTAAAATTTGCGACAGTAAAAAATTATTTTTTGCAAAATTTACTGTAGAAAAGGCAATCCCTGGCGCAATTAAAACTTGCGATAGTAAAAAATTATTTTTTGAATAATTAATTTATTATAGAAAAGGCAATCCCTGGCGTAATTAAAATTTGCGACAGTATAAAATTATTTTTTGAATAATTTACTATAGAAAAGACAATCCCTGGCGTAATTAAAATTTGCGACAGTAGAAAATTATTTTTTGAATAATTTACTGTAGAAAAGGCAATCCCTGGCGGATTTGAAATTTGCGACAGTAAAAAAATATTTTTTGAATAATTTACTATAGAAAAGGCAATCCCTGGCGGATTTGAAATTTGCGACAGTAAAAAATTATTTTTTGAATAATTTACTGTAGAAAAGGCAATCCCTGGCGTAATTAAAATTTGGGACAGTATAAAATTATTTTTTGAATAATTTACTATAGAAAAGGCAATCCCTGGCGCAATTAAAATTTTGCGACAGTAGAAAATTATTTTTTGAAAAGTTTACTATAAAAAAGGCAATCCCTGGCGCAATTAAATTTTGCGACAGTAAAAAATTATTTTTTGAATAATTTACTATAGAAAAGGCAATCCCTGGCGTAATTAAAATTTGCGACAGTATAAAATTATTTTTTGAAAAATTTACTATATAAAAGGCAATCCCTGGCGTAGTTAAAATTTGCGACAGTAAAAAATTAGTTTTTGAAAAATTTACTGTAGAAAAGGCAATCCCTGGCGGATTTGAAATTTGCGACAGTAAAAAATTATTTTTTGAATAATTTACTATAGAAAAGGCAATCCCTGGCTTATTTAAAATTTGCGACAGTAAAAAATTATATTTTGAATAATTTACTGTAGAAAAGGCAATCCCTGGCGCAATTAAAACTTGCGATAGTAAAAAATTATTTTTTGAATAATTTACTATAGAAAAGGCAATCCCTGGCGGATTTGAAATTTGCGACAGTAAAAAATTAATTTGTGAAAAATTTACCTGGCGAAATTGAAATTTGCGAGAGTAAAAAAATATTTTTTGAATAATTTACTATAGAAAAGGCAATCCCTGGCGTAATTAAAATTTGCAACAGTTGAAAATTATTTTTTGAATAATTTACTATAGAAAAGGCAATCCCTGGCGTAATTAAAATTTGCGACAGTAGAAAATTATTTTTTGAATAATTTACTATAGAAAAGGCAATCCCTGGCGCAATTAAAATTTGGGACAGTAAAAAATTATTTTTTGAATAATTTACTATAGAAAAGGCAATCCCTGGCATAATTAAAATTTGCGTCAGTAGAAAATTATTTTTTGAATAGTTTACTATAGAAAAGGCAATTCCTGGCGTAATTAAAATTTGCGAGAGTAGAAAATTATTTTTTGAATAATTTACTATAGAAAAGGCAATCCCTGGCGTATTTAAAATTTGCGACAGTAAAAAATTAATTTGTGAAAAATTTACCTGGCGAAATTGAAATTTGCGAGAGTAAAAAATTATTTTTTGAATAATTTACTATAGAAAAGGCAATCCCTGGCGTAATTAAAATTTGCGACAGTTGAAAATTATTTTTTGAATAATTTACTATAGAAAAGGCAATCCCTGGCGCACTTAAAATTTGCGACAGTAAAAAATTATTTTTTGAATAATTTACTATAGAAAAGGCAATCCCTGGCGTAATTAAAATTTGCGACAGTAGAAAATTATTTTTTGAATAATTTACTATAGAAAAGGCAATCCTTGGCGCAATTAAAATTTGCGACAGTAAAAAATAATTTTTTGAAAAATTTACTATAGAAAAGGTAATCCCTGGACCAATTACAATTTGCGACAGTAAAAAATTATTTTTTGAAAAATTTGCTGTAGAAAGGCAATCCCTGGCGCAATTAAAATTTGCGACAGTAGAAAATTATTTTTTGAAAAGTTTACTATAGAAAAGGCAATCCCTGGCGCAATTAAAATTTGCGACAGTAAAAAATTATTTTTTGCAAAATTTGGTGTAGAAAAGGCAATCCCTGGCGCAATTAAAACTTGCGATAGTAAAAAATTATTTTTTGAATAATTTACTATAGAAAAGGTAATCCCTGGCGTAATTAAAATTTGCGACAGTAAAAAATTATTTTTTGAATAATTTACTATAGAAAAGGCAATCCCTGGCGTAATTAAAATTTGCGACAGTAAAAAATTATTTTTTGAATAATTTACTATAGAAAAGGCAATCCCTGGCGTAATTAAAATTTGCGACAGTAGAAAATTATTTTTTGAATAATTTACTATAGAAAAGGCAATTCCTGGCGGATTTGAAATTTGCGACAGTAGAAAATTATTTTTTGAATAATTTATTATAGAAAAGGCAATCCCTGGCGTAATTAAAATTTGCGACAGTAGAAAATTATTTTTTGAATAATTTACTATAGAAAAGGCAATCCATGGCGTATTTAAAATTTGCGACAGTAAAAAATTATTTTTTGAATAATTTACTATAGGAAAGGCAATCCCTGGCGGATTTGAAATTTGCGACAGTAAAAAATTATTTTTTGAATAATTTACTATAGAAAAGGCAATCCCTGGCGTAATTAAAATTTGCGACAGTAGAAAATTATTTTTTGAATAATTTACTATAGAAAAGGCAATTCCTGGCGGATTTGAAATTTGCGACAGTAAAAAATTATTTTTTGAATAATTGATTATAGAAAAGGCAATCCCTGGCGTAATTAAAATTTGCGACAGTAGAAAATTATTTTTTGAATAATTTACTATAGAAAAGCAATCCCTGGCGGATTTAAAATTTGCGACAGTAGAAAATTATTTTTTGAATAATTTACTATAGAAAAGGCAATTCCTGGCGGATTTGAAATTTGCGACAGTAAAAAATTATTTTTTGAATAATTTATTATAGAAAGGCAATCCCTGGCGTAATTAAAATTTGCGACAGTTGAAAATTATTTTTTGAATAATTTACTATAGAAAAGCAATCCCTGGCGCAATTAAAATTTGCGACAGTAAAAAATTATTTTTTGAATAATTTACTATAGAAAAGGCAATCCCTGGCGAAATTAAAATTTGCGCCAGTAGAAAATTATTTTTTGAATAATTTACTATAGAAAAGGCAATCCCTGGCGTATTTAAAATTTGCGACAGTAAAAAATTATTTTTTGAATAATTTACTATAGGAAAGGCAATCCCTGGCGTAATTAAAATTTGCGACAGTAAAAAATTATTTTTTGAATAATTTACTATAGAAAAGGCAATCCCTGGCGTAATTAAAATTTGCGACAGTAGAAAATTATTTTTTGAATAATTTACTATAGAAAAGGCAATCCCTGGCGTAATTAAAATTTGCGACAGTAAAAAATTATTTTTTGAATAATTTACTATAGAAAAGGCAATCCCTGGCGTAATTAAAATTTGCGACAGTAGAAAATTATTTTTTGAATAATTTACTATAGAAAAGGCAATCCCTGGCGTAATTAAAATTTGCGACAGTAGAAATTTATTTTTTGAATAATTTACTATAGAAAAGGCAATCCCTGGCGTAATTAAAATTTGCGAAAGTAAAAAATTATTTTTTGAATAATTTACTATAGAAAAGGCAATCCCTGGCGGATTTGAAATTTGCGACAGTAAAAAATTATTTTTTGAATAATTTACTATAGAAAAGGCAATCCCTGGCGTAATTAAAATTTGCGACAGTAGAAAATTATTTTTTGAATAATTTACTATAGAAAAGGCAATTCCTGGCGGATTTGAAATTTGCGACAGTAAAAAATTATTTTTTGAATAATTTATTATAGAAAAGGCAATCCCTGGCGTAACTAAAATTTGCGACAGTAGAAAATTATTTTTTGAATAATTTACTATAGAAAAGCAATCCCTGGCGCAATTAAAATTTGCGACAGTAAAAAATTATTTTTTGAATAATTTACTATAGAAAAGGCAATCCCTGGCGAAATTAAAATTTGCGCCAGTAGAAAATTATTTTTTGAATAATTTACTATAGAAAAGGCAATCCCTGGCGTATTTAAAATTTGCGACAGTAAAAAATTATTTTTTGAATAATTTACTATAGGAAAGGCAATCCCTGGCGTAATTAAAATTTGCGACAGTAAAAAATTATTTTTTGAATAATTTAGTATAGAAAAGGCAATCCCTGGCGTAATTAAAATTTGCGACAGTAGAAAATTATTTTTTGAATAATTTACTATAGAAAAGGCAATCCCTGGCGTAATTAAAATTTGCGACAGTAGAAAATTATTTTTTGAATAATTTACTATAGAAAAGGCAATCCCTGGCGTAATTAAAATTTGCGACAGTAAAAAATTATTTTTTGAATAATTTACTATAGAAAAGGCAATCCCTGGCGGATTTGAAATTTGCGACAGTAAAAAATTATTTTTTGAATAATTTACTATAGAAAAGGCATTCCCTGGCGTAATTAAAATTTGCGACAGTAGAAAATTATTTTTTGAATAATTTACTATAGAAAAGGCAATCCCTGGCGCAATTAAAATTTGCGACAGTAAAAAATTATTTTTTGAATAATTTACTATAGAAAAGGCAATCCCTGACGCAATTACAATTTGCGACAGTAAAAAATTATTTTTTGAAAAATTTACTGTAGAACGGCAATCCCTGGCGCAATTAAAATTTGCGACAGTAGAAAATTATTTTTTGAAAAGTTTACTATAGAAAAGGCAATCCTTAAAATTTGCGACAGTAGAAAATTATTTTTTGAATAATTTACTATAGAAAAGGCAATCCCTGGCGTAATTAAAATTTGCGACAGTATAAAATTATTTTTTGAATAATTTACAATAGAAAAGGCAATTCCTGGCGTAATTAAAATTTGCGACAGTAGAAAATTATTTTTTGAAAAGTTTACTATAGAAAAGGCAATCCCTGGCGCAATTAAAATTTGCGACAGTAAAAAATTATTTTTTGCAAAATTTACTGTAGAAAAGGCAATCCCTGGCACAATTAAAACTTGCGATAGTAAAAAATTATTTTTTGAATAATTTACTATAGAAAAGGCAATCCCTGGCGGATTTGAAATTTGCGACAGTAAAAAATTATTTTTTGAATAATTTACTATAGAAAAGGCAATCCCTGGCGTATTTAAAATTTGCGACAGTAAAAAATTATTTTTTGAATAATTTACTATAGAAAAGGCAATCCCTGGCGTAATTAAAATTTGCGACAGTATAAAATAATTTTTTGAAAAATTTACTATATAAAAGGCAATCCCTGGCGTAATTAAAATTTGCGACAGTAAAAAATTAGTTTTTGAAAAATTTACTGTAGAAAAGGCAATCCCTGGCGGATTTGAAATTTGCGACAGTAAGAAATTATTTTTTGAATAATTTACTATAGAAAAGGCAATCCCTGGCGTAATTAAAATTTGCGACAGTAGAAAATTATTTTTTGAATAATTTACTATAGAAAAGGCAATCCCTGGCGTAATTAAAATTTGCGACAGTAAAAAAATATTTTTTGAATAATTTACTATAGAAAAGGCAATCCCTGGCGTAATTAAAATTTGCGACAGTAGAAAATTATTTTTTGAATAATTTACTATAGAAAAGGCAATCCCTGGCGTATTTAAAATTTGCGACAGTAAAAAATTATTTTTTGAATAATTTACTGTAGAAAAGGCAATCCCTGGCGCAATTAAAACTTGCGATAGTAAAAAATTATTTTTTGAATAATTTACTATAGAAAAGGCAATCCCTGGCGGATTTGAAAGTTGCGACAGTAAAAAATTAATTTGTGAAAAATTTACCTGGCGAAACTGAAATTTGCGAGAGTAAAAAATTATTTTTTGAATAATTTACTATAGAAAAGGCAATCCCTGGCGGATTTGAAATTTGCGACTGTAAAAAATTATTTTTTGAATAATTTACTATAGAAAAGGCAATCCCTGGCGGATTTGAAATTTGCGGCAGTAAAAAATTATTTTTTGAATAATCTACTATAGAAAAGGCAATCCCTGGCGTATTTAAAATTTGCGACAGTAAAAAATTATTTTTTGAATAATTTACTGTAGAAAAGGCAATCCCTGGCGCAATTAAAATTTGCGACAGTAAAAAATTATTTTTTGCAAAATTTACTATAGAAAAGCAATCCCTGGCGTAATTAAAATTTGCGACAGTATAAAATTATTTTTTGAATAATTTACTATAGAAAAGACAATCCCTGGCGTAATTAAAATTTGCGACAGTAGAAAATTATTTTTTGAATAATTTACTGTAGAAAAGGCAATCCCTGGCGGATTTGAAATTTGCGACAGTAAAAAAATATTTTTTGAATAATTTACTATAGAAAAGGCAATCCCTGGCGGATTTGAAATTTGCGACAGTAAAAAATTATTTTTTGAATAATTTACTATAGAAAAGGCAATCCCTGGCGCAATTAAAATTTGCGACAGTAAAAAATTATTTTTTGAATAATTTACTATAGAAAAGGCAATCCCTGGCGTAATTAAAATTTGCGACAGTAGAAAATTATTTTTTGAATAATTTACTATAGAAAAGGCAATCCCTGGCGTAATTAAAATTTGCGACAGTATAAAATTATTTTCTGAATAATTTACTATAGAAAAGGCAATCCCTGGCGTAATTAAAATTTGCGACAGTAGAAAATTATTTTTTGAAAAGTTTACTATAAAAAAGGCAATCCCTTTCGCAATTAAAATTTGCGACAGTAAAAAATTATTTTTTGCAAAATTTACTGTAGAAAAGGCAATCCCTGGCGCAATTAAAACTTGCGATAGTAAAAAATTATTTTTTGAATAATTAATTTATTATAGAAAAGGCAATCCCTGGCGTAATTAAAATTTGCGACAGTATAAAATTATTTTTTGAATAATTTACTATAGAAAAGACAATCCCTGGCGTAATTAAAATTTGCGACAGTAGAAAATTATTTTTTGAATAATTTACTGTAGAAAAGGCAATCCCTGGCGGATTTGAAATTTGCGACAGTAAAAAAATATTTTTTGAATAATTTACTATAGAAAAGGCAATCCCTGGCGGATTTGAAATTTGCGACAGTAAAAAATTATTTTTTGAATAATTTACTGTAGAAAAGGCAATCCCTGGCGTAATTAAAATTTGGGACAGTATAAAATTATTTTTTGAATAATTTACTATAGAAAAGGCAATCCCTGGCGCAATTAAAATTTTGCGACAGTAGAAAATTATTTTTTGAAAAGTTTACTATAAAAAAGGCAATCCCTGGCGCAATTAAATTTTGCGACAGTAAAAAATTATTTTTTGAATAATTTACTATAGAAAAGGCAATCCCTGGCGTAATTAAAATTTGCGACAGTATAAAATTATTTTTTGAAAAATTTACTATATAAAAGGCAATCCCTGGCGTAGTTAAAATTTGCGACAGTAAAAAATTAGTTTTTGAAAAATTTACTGTAGAAAAGGCAATCCCTGGCGGATTTGAAATTTGCGACAGTAAAAAATTATTTTTTGAATAATTTACTATAGAAAAGGCAATCCCTGGCTTATTTAAAATTTGCGACAGTAAAAAATTATATTTTGAATAATTTACTGTAGAAAAGGCAATCCCTGGCGCAATTAAAACTTGCGATAGTAAAAAATTATTTTTTGAATAATTTACTATAGAAAAGGCAATCCCTGGCGGATTTGAAATTTGCGACAGTAAAAAATTAATTTGTGAAAAATTTACCTGGCGAAATTGAAATTTGCGAGAGTAAAAAAATATTTTTTGAATAATTTACTATAGAAAAGGCAATCCCTGGTGTAATTAAAATTTGCAACAGTTGAAAATTATTTTTTGAATAATTTACTATAGAAAAGGCAATCCCTGGCGTAATTAAAATTTGCGACAGTAGAAAATTATTTTTTGAATAATTTACTATAGAAAAGGCAATCCCTGGCGCAATTAAAATTTGGGACAGTAAAAAATTATTTTTTGAATAATTTACTATAGAAAAGGCAATCCCTGGCATAATTAAAATTTGCGTCAGTAGAAAATTATTTTTTGAATAGTTTACTATAGAAAAGGCAATTCCTGGCGTAATTAAAATTTGCGAGAGTAGAAAATTATTTTTTGAATAATTTACTATAGAAAAGGCAATCCCTGGCGTATTTAAAATTTGCGACAGTAAAAAATTAATTTGTGAAAAATTTACCTGGCGAAATTGAAATTTGCGAGAGTAAAAAATTATTTTTTGAATAATTTACTATAGAAAAGGCAATCCCTGGCGTAATTAAAATTTGCGACAGTTGAAAATTATTTTTTGAATAATTTACTATAGAAAAGGCAATCCCTGGCGCACTTAAAATTTGCGACAGTAAAAAATTATTTTTTGAATAATTTACTATAGAAAAGGCAATCCCTGGCGTAATTAAAATTTGCGACAGTAGAAAATTATTTTTTGAATAATTTACTATAGAAAAGGCAATCCTTGGCGCAATTAAAATTTGCGACAGTAAAAAATAATTTTTTGAAAAATTTACTATAGAAAAGGTAATCCCTGGACCAATTACAATTTGCGACAGTAAAAAATTATTTTTTGAAAAATTTGCTGTAGAAAGGCAATCCCTGGCGCAATTAAAATTTGCGACAGTAGAAAATTATTTTTTGAAAAGTTTACTATAGAAAAGGCAATCCCTGGCGCAATTAAAATTTGCGACAGTAAAAAATTATTTTTTGCAAAATTTGGTGTAGAAAAGGCAATCCCTGGCGCAATTAAAACTTGCGATAGTAAAAAATTATTTTTTGAATAATTTACTATAGAAAAGGTAATCCCTGGCGTAATTAAAATTTGCGACAGTAAAAAATTATTTTTTGAATAATTTACTATAGAAAAGGCAATCCCTGGCGTAATTAAAATTTGCGACAGTAAAAAATTATTTTTTGAATAATTTACTATAGAAAAGGCAATCCCTGGCGTAATTAAAATTTGCGACAGTAAAAAATTATTTTTTGAATAATTTACTATAGAAAAGGCAATCCCTGGGGTAATTAAAATTTGCGACAGTAGAAAATTATTTTTTGAATAATTTACTATAGAAAAGGCAATCCCTGGCGGAATTAAAATTTGCGACAGTAGAAAATTATTTTTTGAATAATTTACTATAGAAAAGGCAATCCCTGGCGTAATTAAAATTTGCGACAGTAAAAAATTATTTTTTGAATAATTTACTATAGAAAAGGCAATCCCTGGCGGATTTGAAATTTGCGACAGTAAAAAATTATTTTTTGAATAATTTACTATAGAAAAGGCAATCCCTGGCGTAATTAAAATTTGCGACAGTAGAAAATTATTTTTTGAATAATTTACTATAGAAAAGGCAATTCCTGGCGGATTTGAAATTTGCGACAGTAGAAAATTATTTTTTGAATAATTTATTATAGAAAAGGCAATGCCTGGCGTAATTAAAATTTGCGACAGTAGAAAATTATTTTTTGAATAATTTACTATAGAAAAGGCAATCCATGGCGTATTTAAAATTTGCGACAGTAAAAAATTATTTTTTGAATAATTTACTATAGGAAAGGCAATCCCTGGCGGATTTGAAATTTGCGACAGTAAAAAATTATTTTTTGAATAATTTACTATAGAAAAGGCAATCCCTGGCGTAATTAAAATTTGCGACAGTTGAAAATTATTTTTTGAATAATTTACTATAGAAAAGGCAATTCCTGGCGGATTTGAAATTTGCGACAGTAAAAAATTATTTTTTGAATAATTGATTATAGAAAAGGCAATCCCTGGCGTAATTAAAATTTGCGACAGTAGAAAATTATTTTTTGAATAATTTACTATAGAAAAGCAATCCCTGGCGGATTTAAAATTTGCGACAGTAGAAAATTATTTTTTGAATAATTTACTATAGAAAAGGCAATTCCTGGCGGATTTGAAATTTGCGACAGTAAAAAATTATTTTTTGAATAATTTATTATAGAAAGGCAATCCCTGGCGTAATTAAAATTTGCGACAGTTGAAAATTATTTTTTGAATAATTTACTATAGAAAAGCAATCCCTGCCGCAATTAAAATTTGCGACAGTAAAAAATTATTTTTTGAATAATTTACTATAGAAAAGGCAATCCCTGGCGAAATTAAAATTTGCGCCAGTAGAAAATTATTTTTTGAATAATTTACTATAGAAAAGGCAATCCCTGGCGTATTTAAAATTTGCGACAGTAAAAAATTATTTTTTGAATAATTTACTATAGGAAAGGCAATCCCTGGCGTAATTAAAATTTGCGACAGTAAAAAATTATTTTTTGAATAATTTACTATAGAAAAGGCAATCCCTGGCGTAATTAAAATTTGCGACAGTAGAAAATTATTTTTTGAATAATTTACTATAGAAAAGGCAATCCCTGGCGTAATTAAAATTTGCGACAGTAAAAAATTATTTTTTGAATAATTTACTATAGAAAAGGCAATCCCTGGCGTAATTAAAATTTGCGACAGTAGAAAATTATTTTTTGAATAATTTACTATAGAAAAGGCAATCCCTGGCGTAATTAAAATTTGCGACAGTAGAAATTTATTTTTTGAATAATTTACTATAGAAAAGGCAATCCCTGGCGTAATTAAAATTTGCGAAAGTAAAAAATTATTTTTTGAATAATTTACTATAGAAAAGGCAATCCCTGGCGGATTTGAAATTTGCGACAGTAAAAAATTATTTTTTGAATAATTTACTATAGAAAAGGCAATCCCTGGCGTAATTAAAATTTGCGACAGTAGAAAATTATTTTTTGAATAATTTACTATAGAAAAGGCAATTCCTGGCGGATTTGAAATTTGCGACAGTAAAAAATTATTTTTTGAATAATTTATTATAGAAAAGGCAATCCCTGGCGTAATTAAAATTTGCGACAGTAGAAAATTATTTTTTGAATAATTTACTATAGAAAAGCAATCCCTGGCGCAATTAAAATTTGCGACAGTAAAAAATTATTTTTTGAATAATTTACTATAGAAAAGGCAATCCCTGGCGAAATTAAAATTTGCGCCAGTAGAAAATTATTTTTTGAATAATTTACTATAGAAAAGGCAATCCCTGGCGTATTTAAAATTTGCGACAGTAAAAAATTATTTTTTGAATAATTTACTATAGGAAAGGCAATCCCTGGCGTAATTAAAATTTGCGACAGTAAAAAATTATTTTTTGAATAATTTAGTATAGAAAAGGCAATCCCTGGCGTAATTAAAATTTGCGACAGTAGAAAATTATTTTTTGAATAATTTACTATAGAAAAGGCAATCCCTGGTGTAATTAAAATTTGCGACAGTAGAAAATTATTTTTTGAATAATTTACTATAGAAAAGGCAATCCCTGGCGTAATTAAAATTTGCGACAGTAAAAAATTATTTTTTGAATAATTTACTATAGAAAAGGCAATCCCTGGCGGATTTGAAATTTGCGACAGTAAAAAATTATTTTTTGAATAATTTACTATAGAAAAGGCATTCCCTGGCGTAATTAAAATTTGCGACAGTAGAAAATTATTTTTTGAATAATTTACTATAGAAAAGGCAATCCCTGGCGCAATTAAAATTTGCGACAGTAAAAAATTATTTTTTGAATAATTTACTATAGAAAAGGCAATCCCTGGCGTAATTAAAATTTGCGAAAGTAAAAAATTATTTTTTGAATAATTTACTATAGAAAAGGCAATCCCTGGCGGATTTGAAATTTGCGACAGTAAAAAATTATTTTTTGAATAATTTACTATAGAAAAGGCAATCCCTGGCGTAATTAAAATTTGCGACAGTAGAAAATTATTTTTTGAATAATTTACTATAGAAAAGGCAATTCCTGGCGGATTTGAAATTTGCGACAGTAAAAAATTATTTTTTGAATAATTTATTATAGAAAAGGCAATCCCTGGCGTAATTAAAATTTGCGACAGTAGAAAATTATTTTTTGAATAATTTACTATAGAAAAGGCAATTCCTGGCGGATTTGAAATTTGCGACAGTAAAAAATTATTTTTTGAATAATTTATTATAGAAAGGCAATCCCTGGCGTAATTAAAATTTGCGACAGTTGAAAATTATTTTTTGAATAATTTACTATAGAAAAGCAATCCCTGGCGCAATTAAAATTTGCGACAGTAAAAAATTATTTTTTGAATAATTTACTATAGAAAAGGCAATCCCTGGCGAAATTAAAATTTGCGCCAGTAGAAAATTATTTTTTGAATAATTTACTATAGAAAAGGCAATCCCTGGCGTATTTAAAATTTGCGACAGTAAAAAATTATTTTTTGAATAATTTACTATAGGAAAGGCAATCCCTGGCGTAATTAAAATTTGCGACAGTAAAAAATTATTTTTTGAATAATTTACTATAGAAAAGGCAATCCCTGGCGTAATTAAAATTTGCGACAGTAGAAAATTATTTTTTGAATAATTTACTATAGAAAAGGCAATCCCTGGCGTAATTAAAATTTGCGACAGTAAAAAATTATTTTTTGAATAATTTACTATAGAAAAGGCAATCCCTGGCGTAATTAAAATTTGCGACAGTAGAAAATTATTTTTTGAATAATTTACTATAGAAAAGGCAATCCCTGGCGTAATTAAAATTTGCGACAGTAGAAATTTATTTTTTGAATAATTTACTATAGAAAAGGCAATCCCTGGCGTAATTAAAATTTGCGAAAGTAAAAAATTATTTTTTGAATAATTTACTATAGAAAAGGCAATCCCTGGCGGATTTGAAATTTGCGACAGTAAAAAATTATTTTTTGAATAATTTACTATAGAAAAGGCAATCCCTGGCGTAATTAAAATTTGCGACAGTAGAAAATTATTTTTTGAATAATTTACTATAGAAAAGGCAATTCCTGGCGGATTTGAAATTTGCGACAGTAAAAAATTATTTTTTGAATAATTTATTATAGAAAAGGCAATCCCTGGCGTAATTAAAATTTGCGACAGTAGAAAATTATTTTTTGAATAATTTACTATAGAAAAGCAATCCCTGGCGCAATTAAAATTTGCGACAGTAAAAAATTATTTTTTGAATAATTTACTATAGAAAAGGCAATCCCTGGCGAAATTAAAATTTGCGCCAGTAGAAAATTATTTTTTGAATAATTTACTATAGAAAAGGCAATCCCTGGCGTATTTAAAATTTGCGACAGTAAAAAATTATTTTTTGAATAATTTACTATAGGAAAGGCAATCCCTGGCGTAATTAAAATTTGCGACAGTAAAAAATTATTTTTTGAATAATTTAGTATAGAAAAGGCAATCCCTGGCGTAATTAAAATTTGCGACAGTAGAAAATTATTTTTTGAATAATTTACTATAGAAAAGGCAATCCCTGGTGTAATTAAAATTTGCGACAGTAGAAAATTATTTTTTGAATAATTTACTATAGAAAAGGCAATCCCTGGCGTAATTAAAATTTGCGACAGTAAAAAATTATTTTTTGAATAATTTACTATAGAAAAGGCAATCCCTGGCGGATTTGAAATTTGCGACAGTAAAAAATTATTTTTTGAATAATTTACTATAGAAAAGGCATTCCCTGGCGTAATTAAAATTTGCGACAGTAGAAAATTATTTTTTGAATAATTTACTATAGAAAAGGCAATCCCTGGCGCAATTAAAATTTG
>CAWVNZ010002601.1:0-23462 GCA_963930735.1 Dioctria linearis
AATCCTTACTCCCCTGTCAGGTCCCTTCCAAATTTAATAACAAACTCTTGCGAGGAAATCATTTATTACAGCTGATGTGGTGCAGCAGCTGTATGAGAAAAAACAAACAACAACACGAGAAGTGAACGAAAACCAAACCAAGGATCAAAAAGAAGAAAAGAGAAGACATCGAATGAAACTGAATGCCAAAGATAAGCCCCAATGCCCTAAACAAGACAATCCGAAGGATGTGAAAAATCATTAAACTAAATCCAAAGAAGGAAGACAATGACGAATTTTGAAAGGCGTTGCAGAGCTACGAAATCTTTAAAAAAATTATTGCATTTAAATGTTATTTCAAAACTCAACTAACTCGGTACAAAAGTCAAATATTTTTGTATGACACACAGAATATAAGAACAACTTTAAAACCAAACTGCTTTGGGGTTCATATTTCATATTTATTTATTCATATAATTGATTTGTACAACAAGATTTACAATCTTTTATATATGTACAATATTAGACATATCCAATTGCATATTACAGAATAGAAGTTATCACAAAAGGAAAACGAGACAAAGGAGAAAAAAAAAATAAAAATAAAATTAAGATTCAAATTCAATTTACTTAACTAACCTAACCTATATATCAACTACTGTATATCTAACTACTGTTGCCGAGGACACACTCCACCTAGAATCTATCACTAGTAGTCAACAATTCAATTACTTTCTTCCGGAATTCATCAACCATCCACGTCCGCTGAATCTCAACTGGTAGAGAAGTCCACATTCGAGGTATATGGACAAAATAGGAACGAGCGCCAGTCAACGTTGCAAAACGAGGTATAATTAAATTTAAATGCCTTGGAGATTGGGCAAGTTGAATATGTTCCCATAAATAATTAGGCTTACAAGTATACACGAGCTTATGTAAAAATATTAAGGCTTTAAGTTGAAGATACGTATTTAGGCAGTAACTCAGAATTACGTTTCGGTAAGGACTTACATGATCATATCGCCGTAGCCCATAGATGAAACGAATACAACAGTTAAAAGCAACATTCAATTTACGAGAGCAATTATGGTCTAATGCCGGGAAAACGATGCTTCCATAAGTGAAAAGCGGTATAAGCAGGGTTTTTACTATCCTAAGTTTAGCACTGATTGAGAGGAGATATCCCGAAAGCCAAAGTCTTCTCAAGGCACCATAAAAATTATTTAATATTTTCTTAATATTGTCGCAACATGACATCTGTGAGTTAAGCATCACACCAAGATTCCTAATACATTGAGAGTGTGGTATATCAGATGAATTCATAACAACCGGGGGAAAGTCAGTAGGCTCCAACTCCCTCCTGTATATGATTGTGTAACTAGATTTCCCGGTATTTAATAATAAACTGTTAGCAGCAGACCATTCACGTAGACGTTCAAGGTCCATATTTAATCGACAAAAACCATCCTCCGACATACCAGTGGGGCAACTCAGGAAAACCGCACATCATCGGCATACAGATGCACTTTAGCATCATGTACAACGTTAGGCAGCCCATTTATGTACAGACTGAATAATAATGGACCTAAGATTGATCCTTGCGTACGCCGCAACTAAGCTGTATCGGCTCAGAAACTCGATTTCCAAGTGTAATCTGCTGGGAACGTCCCATCAGGAAGCTATTTAAAGTTTTATTTATTTTTCCCGCGGATGGGAATCGAACCTACACTTGTTTGAATCGGTCAATGATGGAGAAATAAGAATTTTAAGAACTTTTATTTTTAATGATTCTAAATCAAATTTATAAATACAAGAAGAAAAAACAACCGCCTCGTCCGGGATTTGAAACCGGGACCTTCCGCTTGCCGGGCGAATGCTCTTACCACTGAGCTAACGAGACAGATGATTTTCCTACTTGCATTTATCAAATTTGTAACTAGCCTACTAAGCCACGTTTTGCTTTCAGCTGGCATTAACCAGTAACGATGAAAGCGCACAAATAAATCATCACAAATAATCAGGACGGTAATCAGATAAACTGCTCGGAGAATTATTTTTAGGAATAGCAATAATAAAAGCTTTCCTCCAATTAATAGGGAAATTAGCAGCAGGGGTTGATTTTGCTTTTTCACCTTCTTCTGTGGAATCTTGTTACCGCCTCCATGGCCAAATCCTCTTTATATATATATATATATATATCAAAACTGAAGTTCCTTTTGTCCAATTGGTTGCGTAACACAATTGCTCAATATTAAGAGCCCTTCTACTACTACATTTCTACTACTTAACAAACACCCAGCACAAAGGAATAAAGTCCTTTTGTATTTTTATAGAAGGATTCAGTTCTCTCCAGAGTTAAAGTGTCCCCATAAAAAAATGTGGCCCTGGGTCTGTTATAATGCCTTTGTTTTAAGAAATTCCTTTAAAGGGATTTCGGTTTCGGCAACGAAAGTTAAAACTGGAAAGTCATCGTGAGTAGCTGAATATGGAAAAAAGCATGAAGAAAAAACGTCCAATCGAAAATTGTTAGCTATTCCTTTTGGCTTACATACATACCTACATTCAAAAGAGTTCTTTTATTTTTTTGCAAGACATGTGGTTTTGGAAATCTCTCGTTAATTTTGCCAATTTAAAAAAAAAACGGAAGTAATCGATATTTTGAGCTAATGATTAAGTTTTAGGATCTCAATTGGATTGAGAATTTTCTTTTGTTTCAATTACGTTAAGTCAAGATTCCAGGGATGTAGTACCATTATCACAAAAAGCTCTATTTGAGGCTACCTGATTAACTAACAAAGTGGTGACCGCCACTCTAATCTAATTTATTGTTAGCTACAATCTATGAATTAAAACCTTGGGCTATTTGCACATATACCGACAGCGATATGATACGATCATTCGTTCGATCTTTATTCGTGGACTGCAGACTGTATGTATTTCGATTGTAACTAAAATATTTTTGTTAAATTCAAAGTGAACATATGTATCTAATTTTTTTCTGCACAGCTCATTTCTTTTTGTAATTTCTTATTGAAAATACTTTATATCCAAATAGTTATGAGAGCTGAGATTTTAATGAAATAAAAAGCCTCCAGTATCATTGGTGATTTGCGACAATTTTCAAGTAAATATTTGTAATTTTAACTTGCTAAAATGAAAATTAATAATTGATAACTTTCTCATGGTGCTTAGACTACAAAATTTTATACAAGGTATTTCTTTAACAAAAAGCTCGGAATTTCCGTTTTCAAAAGCACAGTGGAACATAAACGCATAAAAGTATGCAATTTGAAAATTGAAACAAATATGTACATGTGCAAAGCTATATGAAGCTGTAGTATTCGTCTCCATTGTACTTCAAAGCATTTCGGGCATCTGCACAGCAGTAGGATAGGATTGCATAAGCATGGCGAGATTTTAGATTTGCTGTCGGATTTTTCATAAATTTGTTTGGAGATTATAAAACGTTTTGCGAGAATTACAGGTAAGGGGCGAACGAAATCTGTGCGCTCTGCGCTGTTGATCAAACACTTTTCCTTGTAATATGTCTGGCATCATTTATTGCTCGGGTAAATTTTATTGTTCTGAAGCCGTTCATTAAATAAAACTCTTCCGAGAGCTCTGAGTTGTAATGTTTCATATAATTTTGGCAATGTGCACACTATGTCAGTTTTACCATTTTATTAACTAGATAACAAAAGAACTTCTTTATAGAGTTAAATTTGATCTTACCAATAACCATTTTCTCCTTCCTACAGCTTCACTAAAACCCATTAGGTATTAAGAGCCATGCAATAAAATCAAAAATTTCGGGATCGCACATTTATAGATATTCGAGGATAAGCGAAATATCCATTATCATTGAAAGCAAATTTTCAGAAATATGATTTTGATTAATTTTTCTCGGAAACCTTAAAGCTGCCCAAAATAAATAACGTTTATTTCATGGAGATACGATGATAAAATTACATGTACTAAGCAAAATTTCCCACATTTTTCAAATTTCAAAAGATCGTATCTCGGTCATATATAGATAGCAAATTTCATAAAAAAAAAAAAAAAAAAATTACATAAAATTGGTCGATTTTCTGTGTAACGGCTTATAGGATTATATATTTCATATCCACAAATTTCCATACCTAGTAACATTCAGTTTTCTCTTCTTTATTCCATAATTATTGGACTGAATTTTACTAACACGTCCCATGATTGAATACTCGCACTTAGAAAAAAATAAAGAGAACTGCCAAAATAATTTCTCGCCTCCCAAGCAAAAATAAGAAATTCTCAATGATAAAACTCAAAATATTCCGCGAAATCTACACTCATAAAATGGCGGCATACACTTTCCGAGCTTGCACACTACAGCCCCCCGCAGAGCTTTCAAAACAAGTGAATTCTTTCCGAAAGCACATCATTCCATCTGACGGTGATGAAATGAATTAAAAACGCCAAATTGTATGCAAAATATATAAAAACAAGAAAATGTTGTCGTTACCATGATTAATATAATTGGCTTTATTTCCTTTATCATTGCACTAAACAATTTGAGTTTTTCAAAATAAACAGAGAAAGGTTCGATATTTGTTACAAATTGAACTTTCTTTCCATTAATATCATAAATTGTGATAGTTATTCTTCTTTGAAAATAGCAACGTTCAAACCAAAATATGATATTAGTAACCAAAACGTGTTTACTAGTTTTCTCTGCGTCACTTCCTCTTTCACTTCAAGATCATCCATACTCAAGTACAAATTTCTCTACTTGATGTACCATTATTACGTTTTGATGTACCAAACTTTTTAAATTTCATGAATTTGTGAATTTTCTACGGATAATTACATACATATAAAACTCCGAAATCTTTATTTTTGACGTGTCATTACCTAAATTTATGCTTTTTCTCAAATTATGTGGAACTTTCATCATAATAATACGCACAGATTTGACGCAAAGTCGTATTAACTTTTCGTGTTTTTTAAGATTTCAGTAAAAGAAATCCAAAATGCATTGTGTAGTAGAAAACGCTAACACCGATAATTTCGGGCATAAAATACGGGGTCCAATTTGGTACGGTTTAATAGTTATACTTTTTCGATTTTATTCGGATTTACTTGGGTAATATGGGGATGATCGGAAACTAGATACATATGCAATTTTCTTTTGCTTACCCTGTTGTTGATTCCCTTATCCATAAGGCTTTTCTACAGCATTCGTACAGTGACCAGTGTTAACCTAAAAAAAGAAATAATGCATTAGTTAATAAATTATAATATTTAAAATTTTTAATGACGGACAGACATAAAATGAATTCAAACTATAAAAATACACACAAATAATCCCCATAATGATATTACTTTAATTGTTGATCAGGAAAAATAAAAATCAAGAAAATATTTTTATTCGTAACGAGAAAAATATTAATTAATTATCTCATAGCGATTATTGGTGACTTAGAAAATAAAAAAATAAAAGCCTTTCATTAGCATTCAGCAGGGACTGAAACCCAATGTGAGTAAAGTTTAACCCTTTTCTGACTTTTTAAGTAAAACTCGTAGCTAAACTCGCATTGAACATAAATTTTATAATAAAACTTATAACCGTTACGATCCCTAGTTAAAATATTCAAAACTCTCATCTTCTGAGCCTATTATTGATGGCCATCTGTGGTCTATTTGGTTGTGGATCAAGTTTTATCTGGTAAATTTTTGGTTCGATGAGGTACATGAATGCTCTATACTTGGCTAGTCTGTCTGCATTCTTATTCCTATCAATTCCCGAGTATCCTTGAACCGATTGAAACGTTGCTTGGCTTTTTGAATCAAGATCTGTTAATACAGATACCCTGAAAATTCTCTGTAGTGGACTGTATGTGTGTGTCACGGGGTGCCGGTTTGATGGATAACTCAGCTTTATAATTCAAAGTATAAAATTTTATTGTCTTATTGGTGCTAATTCAAGTTTCTTACAAATCTATATCACAATTAATTTCATCTTAGACTTAATACAACTTAAAAATTCACAAATTCAATAAAACTTAATGCCTAAATAAAACTTCAAAAATAAATTCACTAAAATCCGATGCAAATGTCGGTGTAGCAATGGTCCGGGCTGCGTTGCTCTTTTTCTTACTCCTGTAATGAAGAAGAAGAGTTTGGTAAATGAGTAGCCACGAGACAGTTGTGGTGAGAGCAAACAAATTTTGTCTGATTTCGAGAGTTAAACTTTTCACTCCAGGGCAGTTGGGAAGTTCTTTGCTCGAGTTGCTGCGTGAGAGCAGTCGAGGTATAATACCGAATGTGTCAATTCACGATTATAACAACTTGAATGGCTGCTATAAGTGATGTTGATAAACGTAACTAACTATTCTGCCTTTATTATGTAGTTTTTGTCGTGCTGGTACGTGAGAGTATGAAGGCAGCACTAATGACGTTTATCGTATACGTACCTTTTCAATTGCAGCAAACTGGAATATTGCTACGTGTGGGATGGTATTGATGGCACTTGTGACGTTGACTCTTGTGCGCTTTATGAGTGCAGTGATCTGAGTACTGCTACGTGTGGGATGGAAGTTCCTTCCACTTTGATCAGAATTAGCTTCTGAATATATTTAGCGCAGAGTTAACCTCTGGAAAAAAATCTAGACCAACCTTTGTATAACGTTGTATAGGCCTTTGGATTAACTCCTGTGTGAGATTGCTTGAGTTAACCTCACTTTTGCAATCCTTAGGATCAACTCCTAGCCGACGTACTTGAGTTAACCTCAAATATTTGTTTGGCTAGAATTAACTTCTGTTTCAGAATTGAGTTGAACTCAAATAGTTCTGATAGCCAGAAATAACTTCTGTTTTATGGATTGAGTCCACCTCAAGTATGTAGGACGGCCAGAATTAACTTTTGCGTGTAGGAGTGAGTTAACCTCAAATATTTGTTTAACCAGAATTAACTTTTGTTTTGTGATTGAGTCAACCTCAAATATTTATGACGGCCAAAATGAACTTCTGTTTTAGGATTGAGTCAACCTCAATTTGTTGGTGTAGAATTAACTTCTACATGGAATTTCAGAATTAACTTCTAGTTTGGATAAGGATTTTGCTCAGAAAAGACTTAGGACTTAATCAGATCAACTCTGATTTGGAAATGGGAGGTTTTGCTATCGTTCGCCGCCTTTTTATATCTGCTGAATATGGTCATGTGATGTACTTCTCATGGCGTTGCCATAGTGACGTTTATACCAGTTGCTGCTACGAGAACATCTGGTTGACGTAATGTCAATTGACTGATATGTCAATTTGTGTTTGTACATGAAGATTATGTACTATCAGGTAAGTTTTATATTGTTTTGTTGAATTTAATTAATTCTTTAATAATATTTTGTTCATTTTAGCTTGTGAATCGTCATCAAGGGATTTTTTGTGTAAATTGAAGAACGAATTAGCGGACAGCAGTCTTTTAATTATCAGATAAGTATTTGATTTTTTTGTTCCTGTTGAATGATTCTTTGTGGATTTTTTGTTTATATGTAGGAAATAGGTATCTGGATGCGTTGAGGGAAAAATTTTCAGTTGGTGGGCTGAACATATTCATATCGTTTTACCTTTAAGTAATGAGATGATTATATATAGTTGTTACTGTAGGAGGTATGCAAATAGCGCTCGCTTTTTGTACCTCTCTGCATATCATTTTTAGCATTGCATGTCCACAGAGATCAGCACTCCAGTTTAGCTCCAATATGAGTGCTCCTATAGTTTTTTGACAGCCGATTCAAGGCATAGCAGAGCTTTTTCAGAAAATTTAAAATACAGAAAAGATAGTGCTCCTGAATAGCTTTTAGTAGGGCAACAGAGGAGCTTTTCCATATATCTATAGTCCACCCACTACATAGTGCATAATTTAACTAGATTATTTGAAATGAGCAGTATTTCTGAAATCGCAAAGTAAGTAAATAATTAGCAATTTTTACAGCTAAGTTTACGAGAGAGTTGAGTATATGACTCATTTTCATACCAAAACATCTTTTATCATATACTTCGGATATTTTAGAGCCTAAATACTTTGCATGATATTTTTCTTAAAAAGCTTTCGCTACGCGGCCTCTGGAGCTATTGGAAGTGCTCTATTTCGACGTCTTTTGGAGCATTTCGAACTTATCCCGCTGGGATATTTCTGCCTGGAATATTGAGGCGTATTTTACGAGATTTTGGCTTCATACTATATCTATCCTACCTCTATGATCCGTTTTTGGTTTTAGAATCGTCGGTGTACCTAATTGGGGCTTTATGTTCTAGATTTGTTTCCAACACCACTTACTCCTAAGCTTATAGTTTATACTTGCATTCTTCTACATATTTATTTTTTAGTCAGTCTGTCAGCTGTTCTTAATCAGTTCTAATTCTTCTTTTTCCATTATTAATAAATAAGTAATAATCCCCATTAGTTCATTAGATATCAGCTATACAAGACTCCAGTTTATTCAACTCAAAATTAAAATTATATATATATTATATACCTTCACTACTTAACAATGGTGAAGTGGTTGTTGACACCATGGATAAGGCTAATATTTTGGCTGCTCGATTCACTTCAAATTCTCGTTTTCCTTCTACTTCACAGACACCTGTCTTACCGTCCCCGTGTGGATGTGTACAAGATTCAATACACATACGTATAAGGGAAGTATTCAAGATCCTTAAGGAGATCACGTCTTCAAAGCCGCAGATCCTGATGATCTCTCGCCCCTGTTAATTAAATGATGCGCCTCATCCATGGCTAGACATATGCGGAAACTATTCTACTTATCTTATTTGACAGGAATCTTTTCAACTGCTTAGAAACCAGCCCACTTTCAGCCAATTTCCAAAAAAGGAAAGATTAACGATCCCTCAAATTATCGACGAATTGCAACAACTTTGATTTTTCGGCTTTGAATCTGTCATTAGCTCCAAATTAATGAAGTATCCAGAAAACAACGATCGCTAGTATGGCTTCCGAAGGACGCTCATCTGGAAACTTGCTGACTTTTCTGATGGAACGCTGGAATCGTAGTCTAGACAATCCTAGTGAGTACAAAATCGTTGTCCTATATATTTCAAAGGTCTTTGAAAGAGTCTGCCCTTTTAGCCATACTTAAAGCACTTGGTCTCTCCCCCCTTTTTTCTATTATCGAATGAAAATTTTCTATCTGATCGCCTAATTCGTGTTGTACTAGACGCCGTTATATCTGAATCTCACTCTATAAATACCTAGGGGCTGTTATCTCTCTGTATCTTTCCGGATCTCTTCCTAATTTTCATTAGTTATCTGCTTTCCCTTACATTCAATCCCATCCTTAGCTTCCCTTGATTTCGCATACTCTTTTGACACCTTCACGGACTCCAGTGGGACTCCTCATCTGTCAAACGATATTGCATGATTAGATCATTGAGTAACGATCTTGACAATATTCTCGTTTGGGGCAAAGAGAATCGCGTCGAATTTAATGCATCTAAAAACCAAAACTGTTTCATCTCTTTAACACAGAATCACTACTTAACCATTCCCATTTCATTTAATGGAGCATTAATTTCGGATTATCCGTTAAAGCATTCTTGGCATTAATATTTCCTGTAAATTAAGTTGGACCGATCACATCTTCTATGTTGCTAAAGAATCACCGAAATGTCTTCGCTTTCTGAAAATATACGAGAAATATTTCAGCCCGACAAAAACCTCTCCCTCATTTTCAAGTCCCATATCAAACACAGAATGCAATACAATTATCACATCTGGGCCGGGGCTGCGGTCGTACAGCCTTAGCTTCATTGGAGCCTACAACCTCATTGGCTATTTGACAATTTCAATGTCATACCGACTCACTCGAGCACCGCCACAACTTTGAATGCCTTTCACTCCTTCATCGCTAAATGCGTGGCCAATGTTTTGGTGAAAAATCTAGTCTGATCCCTTGTAGATTAATTCCTGGACGCAATAGTCGCACTGCAAGCCGCCCACATTCTTTCACCTTTCAAAATATTTTCGGACGTACAGACAAATTCAGTGATGCTTTCTTATCCCGCACTGTGCGAATGTGGAATAGTCTACCATCTTCTGTTTTTCCTCCGGCTTGCAATCTGTGAAGTTGAGTTACATATATCAGATCGTCTGCCACACTCATCTTGTCTCCTAATCCTTTCCCCATTTTCTTCTTTTCGCACTGTATTTAGCATCACAGGGTATCCCCTGAGTTTGGCTTAATAATATACAAAAAAAAAAACATTTTTTTACGTTTTATACTTACCTTGAATTCACTTTTCATTATAAATCAAAGGTTAAGTTAAGTTAACCAATCATCTTACAATCATCAGACTAATAATGTTTATCATGTTCGCATACAGTAATTATTTTACAAAATTCTCATTTAATTAAGGTGAAACAATTTTGAAAGCCAATTTTTAAAAGAAAACAAAATTCTTAAAAGAAAACATCTAAAATTTATTCCTCAAGCGCCTTTGGTTCAAAGATATTCTTTCAAAGGCTCAGAGTAAAGTAAAATCTCAAGTCCTTTGTAAATTTGAAAGCTCATCATCTTTTCTGCCCGGATGGGGTTTGTCAAATTCAAAGCAGCAGCAACACAATTTTCGTTTTTCTACACAAAAATATTCCTTAAGTACTCTCATTTCGTCTAATTTAGTTAAAATTTTCTCGAATCACTCACTCCTTTTTATTCAATAAAATTTCTGCAAAGTCATAATTACTTCGAATGAGAATAAAAGCCTTGAGCGGCGGCGGAAGCTGTATAGTTGGTGGGAAAGCAGATTTAACCGATCCCACCCGCTCGTCGTCGTTTTCGATGAGAAAAGCCTCCACAATTCAAAGAGAATGACTTACGTTAAGTCTAACGATGAAAGAAAAACTCGGTAATGAATAATTACCCGTAATTAAAGGATAATGACTTCATGTCACGTAACGTGCCAAAATGTATTCAATATTCCGCTTGTATTGCTTTCTAGGCCGCAAGATTGATGACAGCTTTGTAAAATAGAAGGCGTACTTAAAACGACGACGACAACTAAATTAATGAAACGCGGCGTCTTATTGAGATATTTTGTTGATGAATTCTATTCCACACATGGTGATAACACTTCGACAAGTCAGAAAGGCATATTCATGTACTCTGTACATAATTCGAAGCGTTCTTAGTATCTACTTACTTTAGCCCCATTAGATCTGATACGATGCCAAGAAATTCATTGTGTGTCAAAACATTCGGTTGAGTATTGACACAAAATCCCTATACGGAAATTTTGCATAGTGAATTGACCTGGACCCCGCTTGAAATATGTTCAATTCTTGCGAGTGTTAACAATCAAAAGATGACTGCATGCCTGGCGCCTTATCCTGTAGCGAAGTGGAAATTTATTTAAAGAAAACTCTTTGCCAAGGAGGAAATGTGGTTATGGGATGGAAAAACAAAAAAAAAAGTATTTTTTTATTGGCTATGGCGTTTTGTTGGCATTATATTCACAGTTAAAGTGAGATTAAAATTGATATTCGACATCAACAAATCAATTGAATTGAAAACGCTCAAATGCATACGAATTTATGCATTTTAATGCTCTCCAAAAAAATAATTCAGTTGAAAAGTGAGACGATTTTCTTTTATTATTTTACTTGAGAAATGTATAACTTCACTCATTTTTTATTACATGGATGGTTCATCGGTATGAAGCAAACTTTTTCTGCATATTTTAATTAAGTTTTTTTCTGCTAAATCTGATGATATTTTTCACAACTTCGGCAACTTATAAAAATTTTCTAAATACTGTTGAAGTTTTTAAGCTTTGATGGAATATTTGTTGAAGTAAAAAAAAAACATAAATTAATTTTACAATCATCACATCATTTCAAAAGTCCGCTGGAAACTTGAAGCAATGACTGCCAACTAATTAAAAATTTATACAGCCTGGGGACGCGAATCTGGACTTACGTTGTCGAGCCATTATAAGAAAATGCTGAACAAATTTCTGATGGTGTAGGACATTCAAAGGACTATTCAAGATTTGTAGAACTTTTGGGACACTTTCAGTACTATAAAAAGTGAAATATATAATTTTTGCGAATTTTTTTTTTTAATTTACGGAGCTTTTTTAAGGTTGCAAACTTACCAAATTTTAATATGCAAAATTAAGCGAAATTTAATCACACATCTAGGGTAATGACGCCTCAGCAGCTATCACTGATCACTCAAATTAGATTTTGCTTCTTTTTCTTTATTCGGTATTTATGGAAAATTCCAAATTTAACCACAAATGATTTAAAGATAATACAGTATTTATTGAGGTAAAAATTTTATTGGAATTGCATTAAAATTTCCAAGTAGGGAAAATATACGCCGCGAATTATAAATTTCTTCTTAAAGTTTTGTAAAAGCAGCAAAAATTGTGTGGTTGGATTGTGGATGAATATGCCCCCCCCCTCCCCCATGAAATTTTTGGTGCGCTACTGCCGCCGGGCGAATGTTCTGCGTGAGTTTTGTTATCGTGCAATCGACAGTGATTTTTGTGGGCAATATTGGATATAAATGTGTTGTGTGTGTTCAATTAGCTAGTATTACTCGGAAAAAATCTGAATTCTCCTGGAAATAATTTAATACTTTGGTAATCGGCAAAACTGCAAATTTGTGCTTTTTTCTTTCTTTTTCGTTGTTTTTTTAAAAAAATCTGTTTGTACAGCATTTCATAGAGGAGAACTACTGCCAAGGAAGTGCGGTTGTTATTTCCTCGATATTTTTTTCACGTTTCAATTATGGATTTTTCCAAATACAAATTTACTAATTCTTCCCTTCTTCTGATGTTAGATTTGCTGTCACCGAGAAATGAAATCAGCCACAAAACTAACAATCGTCGAGGGATTGGATATATCTTCTGTCAGGTAAGTCCAGATTTGTGTTGAGTGTTCTCTAGGTTTTTATATTTTGATTTTATCCTTCGTTGCTTAAATATATTTCCTGACCGTTTTAGGAATATTGGAACAATATCCATAAATAAATTATGTTATTTTATATATTACTAAATATTTGTTTAATGGACACAGTAGCCCTAAAATTGGTTACATTTCCCTTAATTTAAAAACGTAATGAAAAAGAAAATAAGATGTATATCTTATTGGCCGTAATATCGAAAACTTTTGACCATTAAATCGGAACTGAGTTACAATTTATAGAGGCATGCTATGGCGAAAAGCCCTATAATATGGGCCTGTATAACGAGATATGTAAGACCTTCCCAAACCTTTTAGTAACTATACCTAAATTTTCGCGAGCGAAATAAAAGACTAGTCGATATCGTTTTCCAAGTAGTAATTAATTTATGTTTTGAATATACATTTGTACATCTGAAATCTTAAGACTCAAATACTTACTTCATATAATCCACTTAACGAAAATAAAAATTCTTTTGTCTTTGAATTCTTATATCCTTATTAGTGCATTTTTAAAGAACTTCCCGTCGCGCTATAAATTTTTCCAGATGCTTTATCACCGTATCAATTTCGGTTTCTTTCAAACCACGTCGCCCATGTCGTGCTTTTTTAACTATTTATTTGGAGTACCTATACCTGCTATTCTACGTCAGCTTTATACGCTTTTCTTTTTAAATTACTTTTAATTAATTATCACTATTCGAAAATATATAAATGTCACGAAAATAAAGCCAATGAGAATTAAGTTTAAAAAAATTCAAAATTTAATACACATTCAATAATATTAGGCACAACCCGCTCATATGAATTGCGATATGAAAACTAAACAATTTAAAAAAAAATCTGATTATCGAAAAATCAAAATTTCTTAAAATTTTTTTCGAATTTCGATATATGTCTGCTGCACACTGTAACCGTGCAGATAGATATGCAGGGTATCCGAGAATAATATTATTTATATTTTTCCAAATGATTCCACTTATCCAGACAAGTAAAGGATGATTAGAAAAATATGTGTGTTTTTTTTTTTATTAAACACCTTCTATCTTGAAAAGTACAGGGTATACAGTATATTTAAGGACGGCAATGTATGTAAAACCTAAGGTCTTTCCAATGTATGTTAAACCACCCCCGTACAACTCCAGAGTTATGGCGCTTCAAATTCAAAATTTCGGTTTTTAATTTTCTTCCATTGTTTTTGAAATCCCACTTTCTCTCCTCTTTAATTTAACCTATTAAACTTATGGTTTATCGCTGTTAAAGAGTTATTAGCTTTTAACATATTCAGGTCAAGGATAATTTGTTCCCTTACCCTTAGTAGTAACAGGAAACACGTTATTTAAAAAAAATATCGTCTAATTTCGCTATGACCTGAATAGGTTGTGAGCTAATGCCTTCTTAACCATCACAGATAGAACATAACTGTACTAGGTTAAATTGAAGAGGAGACTCCGTGTTTTTGAAATTTTGTAACAAAAAAACGTATGTTAGTGGGGATATTTAAAAAAAAAATTACGGAAAAATATTTAAAAAAAAAACAAAATTTAAAAATCAAAATTTTGAATTTGAAGCTTCATAACTCTGCAGTTTAATGGAAAGGGAGCATATTTTACTAATCACCCTGTAGGCTGACATTTTGCCTCCCTCCCTCCCATAAACCCATACAATTTTTTAAAAAAATATAAAAAATATACATTTACTACATTTCTTTTGAAAACCTTATGTATAGGACAATTTTCAATCGCGGGTTATACGGACTCATGATGCATTGCCAAATAAATATTTTTAAATTTTTATACACATAAAATAAATTGCCATTTTCTCACCCTCGCACAATTCCGTAAGCATATGCAAATTATAATTTTATTTATTCAAAATTTTCACGAAATTTTATAAAAATCTTAAAACTTAAGGCATTATTATCCTCCTCCTTATACCAAGAATGTAAATTCGCTCAGCTATTTAAAGTAATTGGAACTGGTAAGGATTAAGTGTGCTGAAAATAATCGACATCCTTCCTGTCTACGAGTTAAATCAGATTAAACAGGAAACAGAGATAAATTTAATTAGAAAATGATTTATACCTAGAATGCTCTAATTAATATTTCCGTAAACACTTAAAGGGGTCAGAGGCTCAGAGAAGGTTAACTACATACATACATACATACCTAGGGTAGTACCTATGATTTAAGATGCTTGAAGGAATGCATTCATTTGGAAGGGTATACAATCAAAATTGGGAATAATTTTAACTCATTACTTGATGGTAATTAATGCATAAACACTGAATTAATTTAGTGTGTATATGAATATTTATTATCCATTTACTTATGCTATTTTAAGGATCACAATACTTTGCTTTGATAGTTTGTTGTTTTTATTACTCACAAAATGCCACTTAGTTGCTTGAAAATACTTTAAATGTTCGCTTTCGTCGGAAAACTGTCGAAATAGATCTGTTTGAATTAATCCCATGGAAAAAAGAAGATTAATTGAGGTTTATTGCTCGGTTTTTCTGCGGTGATTCCCTCCAACTTGGTAAAGTTTCGGTCCAGACCCATGTTTTAAAGCGACGATTTATTACTCCGAAGCGTATACTTTTGTAATAAAATTTCTTTGAACCGAGTTTTAAATGGTGGGACCCAACCACTGTGTTGTTGTGGATTACATGGAACTTATTGTGATAGTTGTTGTTATTGTACTCATTTTGAAATTAAAATGATTTTATTCCTTATCATCTGAGTAGTTATTGGTTTGAGGTTCAAATAAAACAAAAGTTTATAAATTGTGCTTACTTTATTATGACTGTGTAGAATCGTAAATGTATTTTATAATTTAGAATTACGTGGAGAACTGCGGATTGTGTCGATAATTCCAGACTTAAATGAAGAGCTTACAAGGGGTTTTTAAAAATTTTTATTTCGGTACATCTAAATACTCGAATCTAGCTATAGGGTGTCAGGAGGGTTACTGTCATTAAGGGACCATCCTAGTGTGACTGCGCCTTGAACATTTCTGATATCCATGACTTTTTTTTCTAATGAACGAAATTCGAACAGACTTTTTTTTGTATATTAAATTTATATTTTTAAAATTCCTTAGAGAATGTTTCTGGCAATTCTTCAAAAAATAACGGTGGAAGGTCCTACTCCCCTCAAAATTGTTTGAAACAAAAACCAAAAATATTATAAATCAGGATGAGAAAGTCTAGAATGGTATGGAGTTTTTTGTTTTTGTGTTGCGATGCAAATAAATTAAGGAAATGCTGGCCATTTCAAAGTATGAGCCGATTTTTTTTTCGACAGTTTTTGGTTAAAAGAAATTATGAAAATTTTAAATAAAAAGAGCTTCCAACTTGAGACGAATAGTTTGAAAACTTTTGCTCTGACAGCTCCCACCGTTTTCAAAAACGACTAAACGCGTTTAAAGTTTCGGCTACAAGATCTTCATATGTACTTATAATTAATCAGCGATACCAGGCTCATAAAAAATTCCTTCGGCTTCTACGAGTTGCTCGTTAGGAGCAGAGTTTTAAGTCCTACGAGCTGTTCTCAGTTTTAACATCTTTAAAGTTGAGGGAGTTTCGACGCTGCGCGACGGTTAGAATGCCAAAGGCACTTTGCGCTATATCTTGCCGCGAATGCGTCATCTTACCGTCTATTGAATGTATAAGCTGCACAAAATTTTCCGATTTCCACAAATTGAATTTAAAGCCTCCTGAATCATATTCTTCGAGTGTTGATGGATGTGAATATTATTGTCAGAAGATCCCTCAGCCTCAGCTTTTCGCTACTCATATTATAATTCAGCTCCCGAAGGTCAAATTAATGCTCGGGATTATAGTCAGACGAGGTTTTATGCTAGAATGTCGCACATATTGCATTTCTTAAATCTTCGACTGAATCCGGGTGCGACGAACTGCTAAGTCATAATAGTCTGAAAGACTCTTCATGAATTGACTAGTCAATAATGCTCTTTCGCGGTAACCACAGCTGGTATTTTAGTTTTACTTTTTCTTGCTTTCAAAGTAGTTGGGTCAGCTCTTTTTTTGTTCTATCTAGATTCGGCTATTTGCGTTTTTAAAACACTTGGTCTCTCCCTACCTCTTCTATTACGGATTGAAAGTTTTTTATCCAGTCGCCAAATACTGGTTGTCTTAATTGGCGTTACATTTGAACCTCATCCTATAAATGGCGGTGAGTCCCAGGGTTCTGTTATCTATCCATCTGTCTTCCTAATTTTCATTGCTGATTTGTTTTCCCGTACTTTCAATCGCACCCACAGTTTTGTCTATGACAGTACCCTTGATTTCCCTTACTCTTTGGTCAGTCTTGCGGATTCCAGAGGGAACTCCTCTTATGTTAATCGAGATTGCTTGATAAGATGATTGAATAACGATCTTACCAATATTCTCGCTTGGAGCAAAGCGAATCGCGTCAAATTCAATGCATCTAATTCCCAAAGCTGTCGCATCTCATTAAAACAAGATCATAAGTTTTCCACTCCCGTTTCATTTGGTGGATCAGTGATTTATGATACACCGTCTTTATGAATTCTTGGCACCAATATTTTCCGGAAGTTAAGCTGGACAGATCACATTTTCTCTGTTTCCAAAGAAGCACAGAAATGTCCTGGATTTCTAAAAAGATGTAAGAAATATTTCAGGCCATCGAATCTATAGCTCTCCTCTACAAGTCCTACATCAGACCTAGAATGGAATACAATTGCCACATCTGTGCCGGGGCTGCTCGCACAAACTTAACTCCATTGGATATTGCCCAAAAGAGAGGTTTCAGGCTTACACCTTCTTTAATCCAACAGGCAAAAATTTACGATCTATAGATAAGATAGTCAAGGCTGAGTTACGCTTTAGTGTGAGTATCTTAAAGCTCCACATTTCAGTACGACTTATAAATTACTTAGATAAGCTTTACAGACTGAGATTAGGCGGTATTAGTATAAAAACTAAATTTACTATGTTGTCGAAACTGTACCACGAAATATCCCGATCACTTGAATTCTGTTATACGAATAGTCTAATAGCCTGCAGTAAATTTTCAGTGTGAAATATAACCAACAAATGTATATTAAGTTCAAGGAAAGGCAATGTCAAAAACAAACGTCTGCGAGAAAATCTCCACGGCCTAATTGAGTAATAGTATGATAAAACCACTTTTGTTTTAAATTGAGACGCTAATTATAACCACTTTATGCACGTCTTAAAAAACAGCGAGGATTTTCCTGAGCACATAAATGCAACCCCAAGACGTTTTGTGCACGGCTAACCCCTTACCAGAAGAAGTTAAAGTACTGACAATTTTAGATTTTCCAATAATCCATAAACCCAATTAAATTCGGCTCAGAAACGGACCTAATATCCCTCAGCACAAAAATGCAGTCCCAAGATGTTTTGCTCGCGGTTAAACCTTTCCCAGATGAAGTTTAAGTACCGAAAAATATCAACTAAATTTTGCAATTTCCAGCATTGGTACTTTTAAAAATTACTTCATTAATTGATGTTGCAATAAATATACAGAAGCAATTATACATGGTGTCCCAAGAAATAGTATCAGTCGGAAGCCCATAGGTAGAGCACCGCAAGGGTACCCGAATCACCCCCATGTATACTCTGCGATTTTTTGTGGTTTACGGGTTATGATTTCTGTTTCGTTATTTTTCACCAAACTACTAATTCGAATACATTTGTGGTCATAGTGACTTGAATAATAAGATAAATTGCTAATTTTTTTAATTTAGCTGAATATTAGGCCCATCCAATGCAAGAAAATTTGAATCCGTAGCTCATACTAATGCGCCAAAATATATTTTTAAGCTCCATAAAGTTCAAGATAATAAAATGTACCAAAATCTTTGAGGGCGATTTAAAAAAAAAGTCACGTACATTTCTTCACCCAAACCTATTCTAAAAATTTCCTAATTTCATTGACTATTTACTATATATATTTTATTGAGATATCTCTATGGCATCATACATAAAATTCAATTCAAAACATACTTTAATACATTCGAACTGGAGAGCTAAATTTTTCCCAGCTAAGATCAGTTCTAACTCGCTAAGGTCATATCGAATCGGAAAACGGGTTTCACTTTACAATTACACTATTTTAAATGCGGATGGATTGAAAAAAATGGAACAGACTTAGTTCGGCTGAGCAATTAAAATGTAGGAGATAAAAGCCTTTCCCCTTGGCGGATATGGCACTATCCGAACCCTCAAAACTTAAAACTAGCGGCGATATGTTTATAAAGCGCTTTAAGGTGGGTGATAGTACGTCACGCGTCTGTTTCTGATGGCAGTCCAACCTCAACAGAATGTTACTTGTTTCCTTTCCGTTTTTATTTTATTACAAGTTAAGATCCTAGACATGACTTTTATTTATTCACATTTCCTATAATCGTCCCAGATTTTGGAATGGCTACAATAATTCATCAGTGGTCACAATGACCACACGTAGGTATTTAAGGGCCACATATTTGGGGTAGGTAGTTTAGGGTAAAATAATGTATGATTTCTTCTATTTCGAATCAAGAGGGTAACGTGTCGGCGTAAATAAATATATTCTGGGGTAATAGGCAAAAAGTTTCCTGAGCCCTAATCTAGAATATCCTTAAACTTCATTCCTAGCATTTTACCAGCTAAAATTACAATCTTGAATAAAATAAAGTTAACAAATTTTCTAACATCGTAATAGTCACGACTCTAAATGTCTAATAGAAAACGAAAATATTCCCATTGGAAATATCACTCAACTCCCTTCTTGCTTCTTCCCTAGAACAAGGAATGAAAAAAAAAATCTATACAGAATCAATCCCTCAGCAAAACGGAGGAATGTAATCATTCGAATAATTCAACCAAGAAACGTAATGATCTGGAAGCTCCTTTAGCTCCTTATACGTTATGTTGGTAATTATAGTTTTGTCACATGTTATTCTCTCACTAAGTAACAAAATTTAATAGCTAGCTAGATGCAGATTATCAGACGCATTTCACGAAAAAAAACTTCCACCGTTCCACACAAAGGTTATAAACTGCAAGGTGTAAAAGCGACACGTATTATAAAATACACTCCATTAAAAACAGCAAGTAGTACCTGCACAGTCCACATTTCACACCAACTCAGAATTAAATCCAAACTGCTCCACACACATCCCGACCCGTTTATTCTTGTTTTTTTTAGAGTAATAACTTTTGCAGGTTTTGAATTTTAAATGCAATTTTTTAGCGTAAATTTCTCGGTGAGTTATCAAACTTTTCATTTTCTCGCCTTGGCAAATATTTTTGTTTTATTTCAAATTTATTATCACTACAAGACAGTTTTATTTGCTCGAACTCCTGGAAAAGTTTGGATAATTTATTTCGACTTTTTCTGGCTGTAGATGAAAACTCTCAAACATACTTCACTTTCAAGCCGAGCCGATTTGAGCCAACAAACTATATACTAGAATTGTTTTCCTTTTTTTTTTACCTAAGCTCACAACAGAGAAACTTTCTCTTAGTCTGAATTTGATTACAGTTTTTTGTTTTTTGCTCATATCCCAGCCCAAAAAGTTGAGGAAGGATATATAGTCATACTAGGAAGGACTTGCATTCAGTGAAAGAAATTCTTTGACTCGGAAAGAATGTTTAATTTCCTGTTCTGGCGCATTTCTGGTTCTACTCACAATGGGCTTTTAAAATTGTTTACGATTTCGAGCAGTACCTATTATAAGGGAATTAAGTGAACAAATGTGGACATTTCAAATAAATGTTGACTGCATCTAGAGAATGCAGCTTCCAGGAATAAAGGATTTAACGCCATTTTGAAATAACAGATTCGAAAAAAAGACTAAAACAAATGTACTGGAACTCAACTGTAAAATATTATAGAAGATGAGTGTATTGCAATAAATTCGAAGATTAGTGAGCACGCCAAAAAATTTCCTTAATAACTTCATCTCCCGGAATATATTTCTTCACTTCGAACCAGCTATTGAAGCATCCCAGCGGGAAATGTAAGCGCTCAAAGATGAATGCAAGAGCGTTGGAAGCTCGCTGCGCATATCGTTTTAACGTGAGCATGTCCGCAGAGGGAAGCACTCAGTTGCACATTCTTGGGAACCGCTCTTGGAGCGCTTGTAATGTAGCCCCTCCCGCCGTATGTCAAAACAGCTTAACGTCTTTTTCATTTGTATCATTTTTTCGATTCCTTTTCCGATCCTCTATTCACCTGTGACCCCGTTTTTTCCCTAAACCCTCTCTATGCAAAAAAAATGTCAGGCAAAAACCGTTACAAACACAATACATTTCCCTAATACTTAAGAAAAACCAATTATCTGCTTTTAAAACGAAGTTAATTGGAATATTTTTTGTATAAAAATATGGAAAAAGGAATTAAGATCTGTAAACTTATTAGAAACTTAAAAACTATCCCCCTCTTCCCTGAGTAAACAACCTTGAGCACTTAAATTTGATTCTCCATTAAAGGTTTTTCAAAGCTGTTGAAATATTTACACAAGAAAAATACGTTATGAGTCGTGGCCATTGGAAGCTTTTGTAAAAGTGTTGTGCGTAACTATAGTTAAATCACTGAGGCCAAAGTTGATAAGCAGAAGGAGAAACTTTCGATCGTCCGATCATCTCGCTTTCCGCGTTACAATGCGAACTCAAATGCGGAGAAGTATTCGATGAAAATGAAAGGGAATCAATTCCACACATTTGTTGTTGTCAGGATTATAACCAAATAACGAATTTACCTCAATGCCTTTCTGAAGATACTTCCTACAAAAAATGTAGTCAAACAAAGGAGCACTGTAATAAGGTATGAGCTACCTAAGTCTAAGCAAATCATCAAGTCAATCATCAATATTTCTTTTTAACTTCTTTGGAATACATATAAGTGCAAATCTGTTGTGAATTCTTTCTAGAAATCTAAACAGGACGAGTTTGGTTATAAACTGTTTCACCCAATACAGACCAGCGAAACAAAAGCACACCTTCGAGCAAAAAAAAAGAGATGATGCGATAATAAAAGACCACACACTTAAATATGGTCCGCGAAAATCGCGTTACAAGTCGCAACATGCGCTAAATATAGGTACATATTATATCTGCCTCCTGATATGACAAATCAGTTTATGTGGAAAGATTTTAATAGCAGTTGTCCAGAATAACGGATTGGCTACGAGACTTACAGCAAGCAAATAAAGAAATTTAATATTGGTTTCTATGAGTCTAATGTTGGAATATTCAGTATTTGCGCTATGGTGGATGACAATTTTACCCCGTATTATATAAAATCCAAAGAGGATCACATTGCAAAAGTATGTCTGAAACTTACTATACACTGCTCGACAATCTATTCTCGCCAGTCTAATTAAAACTACATACATTTGTTTGTGTATTTATGTATATCTTTTCAAAAATTATTTCAGAGTGAACCTGCTCGCAGGGAATATAAAAAATATATTGAAAAGTTTTCCACAAAGTTATTCTATGCTCAGCAGCTATGTAATGTAATGCGTTCTTCACATCCAGACAAACTTCTTGTTTCCAATGAAAATATTCGCCTCAATGAAAAAGAATGCTAAGAGGAAGCACATTTATGTTATATGGCATTAAGTGATCACGGGGAGAAAAAGGAGGATGTGGCCAGTGCATTTTTACCGTTTTTTCCCATAATAGAGACGCTGTGTATATAATCCTCTGGATGGACAACACACAGGTCAAAATAAAAACTTTTATTTATATTCAAGTTTTATTACCTACGTAAATTAAAAAAATATCACGACAAAATTTATAAAAGTATGTCACAGTTGGAAACACCTCATGACAGCGGGCACATAGAGCAGGCTATGCGCCGCATGAAGTACATCTACGATTTAACTAGCTATATACTATTAATGCCCTAGACACATAGCACTCTTAATGAAGAAATAACTAACGACTCATTAGTCTCTAATGATTCATTATAATTTGCGGAGACACAGCCATTTCTTTAATTAAGTTGTGCTGTCAAACTGGTTTTGATGAACTTATCACATTAAAGAAGCAATATGGATCGAATTAACGTGTCAAACTTTGTTTACATTTATTTTATTTTCAATTTAACAATTTCCAAATGAGAAACAAATTTTATTTAAAAAAATATTAATAATATAATTTGTGATTTGCATTTCTTCTTCTTATTTTTCATATCGGACAGCGGAGCTCCAGATTTACATTATATGCCAAATCTAGCACATTTTTCCTCATTATAGCTATAATGAAGGAGGAAAACACTTCATTAGTGTACTTCATTATCATCTGATTTTTGAGCTATAATAACATATACTATTTGACACACGGCATTTTAATGAATAGTTAGTACAAATGATTCATTAGTTCGTGCTGTGTGTCTAGGGTATAAGTCATTTGAAAAAAAATGCAAAGCTATCCATAAGCGAAGTATAAGCAATAGCTCAAAACTGTATCTTGCCATTACTGAGCTAATATTAGAAAAAGGCTCACAGGAACTTCAATGACGAT
>CAWVNZ010002602.1:0-60109 GCA_963930735.1 Dioctria linearis
TTTTGAATAATTTACTATAGAAAAGGCAATCCCTGGCGTAATTAAAATTTGAGACAGTAAACAATTATTTTTTGAATAATTTACTATAGAAAAGGCAATCCCTGGCGTAATTAAAATTTGAGACAGTAAAAAATGAATTTTTGAATAATTTACTATACAAAGGGCAATCCCTGGCGTATTTAAAATTTGCAACAGTAAAAAATTATTTTTTGCCAAATTTACTATAGAAAAGGCAATCCCTGGCGTAATTAAAATTTGTGACAGAAAAAATTATTTTTTGAATAATTTACTATAGAAAAGGCAATCGCTGGCGTAATTAAAATTTGCAACAGTAAAAAACTATTTTTTGCAAAATTTACTATAGAAAAGGCAATCCCTGGCATAATTAAAATTTGAGACAGTAAAAAATGAATTTTTGAATAATTTACTATAGAAAAGGCAATCCCTGGCGTAATTAAAATTTGCGACACTAAACAATTATTTTTTGCAAAATTTACTATAGAAAAGGCAATCCCTGGCGTAATTAAAATTTGAGACAGTAAACAATTATTTTTTGAATAATTTACTATAGAAAAGGCAATCCCTGGCGTAATTAAAATTTGCGACAGTATAAAATTATTTTTTGAATAAATTACTATAGAAAAGGCAATCCCTGGCGTAATTAAAATTTGCGACACTAAACAATTATTTTTTGCAAAATTTACTATAGAAAAGGCAATCCCTGGCGTAATTAAAATTTGAGACAGTAAAAAATTATTTTTTGAATAATTTACTATAGAAAAGGCAATCCCTGGCGTAATTATAATTTGCGTCAGTATAAAATTATTTTTTGAATAATTTACTATAGAAAAGGCAATCCCTGGCGTAATTAAAATTTGCGACAGTAAAAAATTATTTTTTGAATAATTTACTATAGAAAAGGCAATCCCTGGCGTAATTAAAATTTGCGACACTAAACAATTATTTTTTGCAAAATTTACTATAGAAAAGGCAATCCCTGGCGTAATTAAAATTTGAGACAGTAAAAAATGAATTTTTGAATAATTTACTATAGAAAAGGCAATCCCTGGCGTAATTAAAATTTGAGACAGTAAAAAATTATTTTTTGAATAATTTACTATAGAAAAGGCAATCCCTGGAGTAATTAAAATTTGCGACAGTAAAAAATTATTTTTTGAATAATTTACTATAGAAAAGGCAATCCCTGGCGTAATTAAAATTTGGGACAGTAAAAAATGAATTTTTGAATAATTTACTATAGAAAAGGCAATCCCTGGCGTAATTAAAATTTGAGACAGTAAAAAATGAATTTTTTAATAATTTACTATAGAAAAGGCAATCCCTGGCGTAATTAAAATTTGCGACACTAAACAGTTATTTTTTGAATAATTTACTATAGAAAAGGCAATCCCTGGCGTAATTATAATTTGCGACAGTAAAAAATGAATTTTTGAATAATTTACTATAGAAAAGGCAATCCCTGGCGTAATTAAAATTTGAGACACTAAACAATTATTTTTTGCAAAATTTACTATACAAAAGGCAATCCCTGGCGTAATTAAAATTTGCGACAGTAAAAAATGAATTTTTGAATAATTTACTATAGAAAAGGCAATCCCTGGCGTAATTAAAATTTGAGACACGAAACAATTATTTTTTGCAAAATTTACTATAGAAAAGGCAATCCCTGGGGTAATTAAAATTTGAGACAGTAAAAAATGAATTTTTGAATAATTTACTACAGAAAAGGCAATCCCTGGCGTAATTAAAATTTGTGACAGTATAAAATTATTTTTTGAATAATTTACTATAGAAAAGGCAATCCCTGGCGTAATTATAATTTGCGACAGTAAAAAATTATTTTTTGCAAAATTTACTATAGAAAAGGCAAACCCTGGCGTAATTAAAATTTGAGACAGTAAAAAATTATTTTTTGAATAATTTACTATAGAAAAGGCAATCCCTGGCATAATTAAAATTTGCGATACTAAACAATTATTTTTTGCAAAATTTACTATACAAAAGGCAATCCCTGGCGTAATTAAAATTTGAGACAGTAAAAAATTATTTTTTGAATAATTTACTCTACAAAAGGCAATCCCTGGCGTATTTAAAATTTGCAACAGTAAAAAATTATTTTTTGAATAATTTACTATAGAAAAGGCAATCCCTGGCGTAATTAAAATTTGCGACAGTAAAAATGAATTTTTGAATAATTTACTATAGAAAAGGCAATCCCTGGCTTAATTAAAATTTGCGACAGTAAAAAATGAATTTTTGAATAATTTACTATAGAAAGGAGATCCCTGGCTTAATTAAAATTTGCGACAGTAAAAAATTATTTTTTGAAAAATTTACTATAGAAAAGGCAATCCCTGGCGTAATTAAAATTTGCGACAGTAAAAAATTATTTTTTGAATAATTTACTATAGAAAAGGCAATCCCTGGCGTAATTAAAATTTGAGACAGTAAAAAATTATTTTTTGAATAATTTACTATACAAAAGGCAATCCCTGGCGTATTTAAAATTTGCAACAGTAAAAAATTATTTTTTGAATAATTTACTATAGAAAAGGCAATCCCTGGCGTAATTAAAATTTGAGACAGTAAAAAATGAATTTTTGAATAATTTACTATAGAAAAGGCAATCCCTGGCGTAATTAAAATTTGCGACAGTAAAAAATTATTTTTTGAATAATTTACTATAGAAAAGGCAATCCCTGTCGTATTTAAAATTTGCAACAGTAAAAAATTATTTTTTGAATAATTTACTATAGAAAAGGCAATCCCTGGCGTAATTAAAATTTGAGACAGTAAAAAAATTATTTTTTGAATAATTTACTATAGAAAAGGCAATCCCTGGCGTAATTAAAATTTGCGACAGTAAAAAATTATTTTTTGAATAATTTACTATAGAAAAGGCAATCCCTGGCGTAATTAAAATTTGAGACAATAAACAATTATTTTTTGCAAAATTTACTATAGAAAAGGCAATCCCTGGCGTAATTAAAATTTGCGACAGTAAAAAATGAATTTTTGAATAATTTACTATAGAAAAGGCAATCCCTGGCGTAATTAAAATTTGCGACACTAAACAATTATTTTTTGCAAAATTTACTATAGAAAAGGCAATCCCTGGCGTAATTAAAATTTGAGACAGTAAAAAATTATTTTTTGAATAATTTACTATAGAAAAGGCAATCCCTGGCGTAATTAAAATTTGAGACAGTACAAAATTATTTTTTGAATAATTTACTATAGAAAAGGCAATCCCTGGCGTAATTAAAATTTGCGACAGTAAAAAATTATTTTTTGAATAATTTACTATAGAAAAGGCAATCCCTGGCGTAATTAAAATTTGCGACACTAAACAATTATTTTTTGCAAAATTTACTATAGAAAATGCAATCCCTGGCGTAATTAAAATTTGAGACAGTAAAAAATGAATTTTTGAATAATTTACTATAGAAAAGGCAATCCCTGGCGTAAATAAAATTTGAGACAGTAAAAAATTATTTTTTGAATAATTTACTATGGAAAAGGCAATCCCTGGCGTAATTAAAATTTGCGACAGTAAAAAATTATTTTTTGAATAATTTACTATAGAAAAGGCAATCCCTGGCGTAATTAAAATTTGCGACACTAAACTATACTATACTATATTTTTTGAATAATTTACTATAGAAAAGGCAATCCCTGGCGTATTTAAAATTAGCAACAGTAAAAAATTATTTTTTGAATAATTTACTATAGAAAAGGCAATCCCTGGCGTAATTAAAATTTGAGACAGTAAAAAATTATTTTTTGAATAATTTACTATAGAAAAGGCAATCCCTGGCGTAATTAGAATTTGCGACAGTAAAAAAATATTTTTTGAATAATTTACTATAGAAAAGGCAATCCCTGGCGTAATTAAAATTTGAGACACTAAACAATTATTTTTTTGCAAAATTAACTATACAAAAGCAATCCCTGGCGTAATTAAAATTTGCGACAGTAAAAATTATTTTTTGAATAATTTACTATAGAAAAGGCAATCCCTGGCGTAATTAAAATTTGAGACAGTAAAAAATGAATTTTTGAATAATTTACTATAGAAAAGGCAATCCCTGGCGTAATTAAAATTTGCGACACTAAACTATACTATACTATATTTTTTGAATAATTTACTATAGAAAAGGCAATCCCTGGCGTATTTAAAATTAGCAACAGTAAAAAATTATTTTTTGAATAATTTACTATAGAAAAGGCAATCCCTGGCGTAATTAAAATTTGAGACAGTAAAAAATTATTTTTTGAATAATTTACTATAGAAAAGGCAATCCCTGGCGTAATTAAAATTTGAGACAGTAAAAATGAATTTTTGAATAATTTACTATAGAAAAGGCAATCCCTGGCGTAATTAAAATTTGCGACAGTAAAAAATTATTTTTTGAGTAATTTACTATAGAAATGGCAATCCCTGGCGTAATTAAAATTTGCGACAGTAAAAAATGAATTTTTGAATAATTTACTATAGAAAAGGCAATCCCTGGCGTAATTAAAATTTGCGACAGTATAAAATTATTTTTTGAATAATTTACTATAGAAAAGGCAATCCCTGGCGTAATTAAAATTTGCGACAGTAAAAAATTATTTTTTGAATAATTTACTATAGAAAAGGCAATCCCTGGCGTAATTAAAATTTGCGAGAGTAAAAAATTATTTTTTGAATAATTTACTATAGAAAAGGCAATCCCTGGCGTAATTAAAATTTGCGACAGTATAAAATTATTTTTTGAATAATTTACTATAGAAAAGGCAATCCCTGGCGTATTTAAAATTTGCGACAGTAAAAAATTAATTTTTGCAAAATTTACTATACAAAAGGCAATCCCTGGCGTAATTAAAATTTGAGACACTAAACAATTATTTTTTGCAAAATTTGCTATACAAAAGGCAATCCCTGGCGTAATTAAAATTTGCGACAGTAAAAAATGAATTTTTGAATAATTTACTATAGAAAAGGCAATCCCTGGCGTAATTAAAATTTGAGACACTAAACAATTATTTTTTGCAAAATTTAATATAGAAAAGGCAATCCCTGGCGTAATTAAAATTTGAGACAGTAAAAAATGAATTTTTGAATAATTTACTATAGAAAAGGCAATCCCTGGCGTAATTATAATTTGCGACAGTAAACAGTTATTTTTTGCAAAATTTACTATAGAAAAGGCAATCCCTGGCGTAATTAAAATTTGAGACAGTAAAAAATTAATTTTTGAATAATTTACTATAGAAAAGGCAATCCCTGGCGTAATTAAAATTTGAGACAGTAAAAAATGAATTTTTGAATAATTTACTATAGAAAAGGCAATCCCTGGCGTAAATAAAATTTGCGACAGTAAAAAATTATTTTTTGAGTAATTTACTATAGAAATGGCAATCCCTGGCGTAATTAAAATTTGCGACAGTAAAAAATGAATTTTTGAATAATTTACTATAGAAAAGGCAATCCCTGGCGTAATTAAAATTTGCGACAGTATAAAATTATTTTTTGAATAATTTACTATAGAAAAGGCAATCCCTGGCGTAATTAAAATTTGCGACAGTAAAAAATTATTTTTTGAATAATTTACTATAGAAAAGGCAATCCCTGGCGTAATTAAAATTTGCGACAGTAAAAAATTATTTTTTGAATAATTTACTATAGAAAAGGCAATCCCTGGCGTAATTAAAATTTGCGAGAGTATAAAATTATTTTTTGAATAATTTACTATAGAAAAGGCAATCCCTGGCGTATTTAAAATTTGCGACAGTAAAAAATTAATTTTTGCAAAATTTACTATAGAAAAGGCAATCCCTGGCGTAATTAAAACTTGCGACAGTAAAAAATTATTTTTTGAATAATTTACTATAGAAAAGGCAATCCCTGGCGTAATTATAATTTGCGACAGTAAAAAATGAATTTTTGAATAATTTACTATAGAAAAGGCAATCCCTGGCGTAATTAAAATTTGAGACAGTAAAAAATGAATTTTTGAATAATTTACTATAGAAAAGGCAATCCCTGGCGTAATTAAAATTTGTGACAGTAAAAAATGAATTTTTGAATAATTTACTATACAAAAGGCAATCCCTGGTGTAATTAAAATTTGCGACAGTAAAAAATGAATTTTTGAATAATTTACTATAGAAAAGGCAATCCCTGGCGTAATTAAAATTTGAGACAGTAAAAAATCAGTTTTTGCAAAATTTACTATAGAAAAGGCAATCCCTGGCGTATTTAAAATTTGCGACAGTAAAAAATTAATTTTTGCAAAATTTACTATAGAAAAGGCAATCCCTGGCGTAATTAAAACTTGCGACAGTAAAAAATTATTTTTTGAATAATTTACTATAGAAGAGGCAATCCCTGGCGTAGTTAAAATTTGCGACAGTAAAAAATTATTTTTTGAATTATTTACTATAGAAAAGGCAATCCCTGGCGTAATTAAAATTTGAGACAGTAAAAAATGAATTTTTGAATAATTTACTATAGAAAAGGCAATCCCTGGCGTAATTAAAATTTGCGACAGTAAAAAATGAATTTTTGAATAATTTACTATAGAAAAGGCAATCCCCGGCGTAATTAAAATTTGAGACAGTAAAAAAATTATTTTTTGAATAATTTACTATAGAAAAGGCAATCCCTGGCGTACTTATAATTTGCGACAGTAAAAAATTATTTTTTGAATAATTTACTATAGAAAAGGCAATCCCTGGCGTAATTAAAATTTGAGACAGTAAAAAATGAATTTTTGAATAATTTACTATAGAAAAGGCAATCCCTGGCGTAATTATAATTTGCGACAGTATAAAATTATTTTTTGAATAATTTACTATAGAAAAGGCAATCCCTGGCGTAATTAAAATTTGCGACAGTAAAAAATTATTTTTTGAATAATTTACTATAGAAAAGGCAATCCCTGGCGTGATTAAAATTTGCGACACTAAACAATTATTTTTTGCAAAATTTACTATAGAAAAGGCAATCCCTGGCGTAATTAAAATTTGAGACAGTAAAAAATGAATTTTTGAATAATTTACTATAGAAAAGGCAATCCCTGGCGTAATTAAAATTTGAGACAGTAAAAAATTATTTTTGAATAATTTACTATAGAAAAGGCAATCCCTGGAGTAATTAAAATTTGCGACAGTAAAAAAATTATTTTTTGAATAATTTACTATAGAAAAGGCAATCCCTGGCGTAATTAAAATTTGAGACAGTAAAAAATGAATTTTTGAATAATTTACTATAGAAAAGGCAATCCCTGGCGTAATTAAAATTTGAGACAGTAAAAAATGAGTTTTTTAATAATTTGCTATAGAAAAGGCAATCCCTGGCGTAATTAAAATTTGCGACACTAAACAGTTATTTTTTGAATAATTTACTATAGAAAAGGCAATCCCTGGCGTAATTATAATTTGCGACAGTAAAAAATGAATTTTTGAATAATTTACTATAGAAAAGGCAATCCCTGGCGTAATTAAAATTTGAGACACTAAACAATTATTTTTTGCAAAATTTACTATACAAAAGGCAATCCCTGGCGTAATTAAAATTTGCGACAGTAGAAAATGAATTTTTGAATAATTTACTATAGAAAAGGCAATCCCTGGCGTAATTATAATTTGCGACAGTAAAAAATGATTTTTTTAATAATTTACTATAGAAAAGGCAATCCCTGGCGTAATTAAAATTTGCGACACTAAACAGTTATTTTTTGAATAATTTACTATAGAAAAGGCAATCCCTGGCGTAATTATAATTTGCGACAGTAAAAAATGAATTTTTGAATAATTTACTATAGAAAAGGCAATCCCTGGCGTATTTAAAATTTGCAACAGTAAAAAATTATTTTTTGAATAATTTACTATAGAAAAGGCAATCCCTGGCGTAATTAAAATTTGAGACAGTAAAAAATTATTTTTTGAATAATTTACTATAGAAAAGGCAATCCCTGGTGTAATTAAAATTTGAGACAGTAAAAAATGAATTTTTGAATAATTTACTATAGAAAAGGCAATCCCTGGCGTAATTAAAATTTGAGACAGTAAAAAATGAATTTTTTAATAATTTACTATAGAAAAGGCAATCCCTGGCGTAATTAAAATTTGAGACAGTAAAAAATGAATTTTTGAATAATTTACTATAGAAAAGGCAATCCCTGGCGTAATTAAAATTTGAGACAGTAAAAAATGAATTTTTTAATAATTTACTATAGAAAAGGCAATCCCTGGCGTAATTAAAATTTGCGACACTAAACAGTTATTTTTTGAATAATTTACTATAGAAAAGGCAATCCCTGGCGTAATTATAATTTGCGACAGTAAAAAATGAATTTTTGAATAATTTACTATAGAAAAGGCAATCCCTGGCGTAATTAAAATTTGAGACAGTAAAAAATGAATTTTTTAATAATTTACTATAGAAAAGGCAATCCCTGGCGTAATTAAAATTTGAGACAGTAAAAAATGAATTTTTGAATAATTTACTATAGAAAAGGCAATCCCTGGCGTAATTAAAATTTGAGACAGTAAAAAATGAATTTTTGAATAATTTACTATAGAAAAGGCAATCCCTGGCGTAATTAAAATTTGAGACAGTAAAAAATGAATTTTTTAATAATTTACTATAGAAAAGGCAATCCCTGGCGTAATTAAAATTTGCGACACTAAACAGTTATTTTTTGAATAATTTACTATAGAAAAGGCAATCCCTGGCGTAATTATAATTTGCGACAGTAAAAAATGAATTTTTGAATAATTTACTATAGAAAAGGCAATCCCTGGCGTAATTAAAATTTGAGACACTAAACAATTATTTTTTGCAAAATTTACTATACAAAAGGCAATCCCTGGCGTAATTAAAATTTGCGACAGTAAAAAATGAATTTTTGAATAATTTACTATAGAAAAGGCAATCCCTGGCGTAATTATAATTTGCGACAGTAAAAAATGAATTTTTGAATAATTTACTATAGAAAAGGCAATCCCTGGCGTAATTAAAATTTGAGACAGTAAAAAATGATTTTTTTAATAATTTACTATAGAAAAGGCAATCCCTGGCGTAATTAAAATTTGCGACACTAAACAGTTATTTTTTGAATAATTTACTATAGAAAAGGCAATCCCTGGCGTAATTATAATTTGCGACAGTAAAAAATGAATTTTTGAATAATTTACTATAGAAAAGGCAATCCCTGGCGTAATTAAAATTTGAGACAGTAAAAAATGAATTTTTTAATAATTTACTATAGAAAAGGCAATCCCTGGCGTAATTAAAATTAGCGACACTAAACAGTTATTTTTTGAATAATTTACTATAGAAAAGGCAATCCCTGGCGTAATTATAATTTGCGACAGTAAAAAATGAATTTTTGAATAATTTACTATAGAAAAGGCAATCCCTGGCGTAATTAAAATTTGAGACACTAAACAATTATTTTTTGCAAAATTTACTATACAAAAGGCAATCCCTGGCGTAATTAAAATTTGCGACCGTAAAAAATGAATTTTTGAATAATTTACTATAGAAAAGGCAATCCCTGGCGTAATTATAATTTGCGACAGTAAAAAATTATTTTTTGCAAAATTTACTATAGAAAAGGCAAACCCTGGCGTAATTAAAATTTGAGACAGTAAAAAATTATTTTTTGAATAATTTACTATAGAAAAGGCAATCCCTGGCGTAATTAAAATTAGCGACACTAAACAATTATTTTTTGCAAAATTTACTATACAAAAGGCAATCCCTGGCGTAATTAAAATTTGAGACAGAAAAAAAATTATTTTTTGAATAATTTACTCTACAAAAGGCAATCCCTGGCGTATTTAAAATTTGCAACAGTAAAAAATTATTTTTTGAATAATTTACTATAAAAAAGGCAATCCCTGGCGTAATTAAAATTTGAGACAGTAAAAAATTATTTTTTGAATAATTTACTATAGAAAAGGCAATCCCTGGCGTAATTAAAATTTGCGACAGTAAAAAATTATTTTTTGAATAATTTACTATAGAAAAGGCAATCCCTTGCGTAATTAAAATTTGCGACAGTAAAAATGAATTTTTGAATAATTTACTATAGAAAAGGCAATCCCTGGCGTAATTAAAATTTGAGACAGTAAAAAATGAATTTTGAATAATTTACTATAGAAAAGGCAATCTCTGGCGTAATTAAAATTTGTGACAGTAAAAAATGAATTTTTGAATAATTTACTATACAAAAGGCAATCCCTGGTGTAATTAAAATTTGCGACAGTAAAAAATGAATTTTTGAATAATTTACTATAGAAAAGGCAATCCCTGGCGTAATTAAAATTTGAGACAGTAAAAAATCAGTTTTTGCAAAATTTACTATAGAAAAGGCAATCCCTGGCGTATTTAAAATTTGCGACAGTAAAAAATTAATTTTTGCAAAATTTACTATAGAAAAGGCAATCCCTGGCGTAATTAAAACTTGCGACAGTAAAAAATTATTTTTTGAATAATTTACTATAGAAGAGGCAATCCCTGGCGTAGTTAAAATTTGCGACAGTAAAAAATTATTTTTTGAATAATTTAGTATAGAAAAGGCAATCCCTGGCGTAATTAAAATTTGAGACAGTAAAAAATGAATTTTTGAATAATTTACTATAGAAAAGGCAATCCCTGGCGTAATTAAAATTTGCGACAGTAAAAAATGAATTTTTGAATAATTTACTATAGAAAAGGCAATCCCTGGCGTAATTAAAATTTGAGAGAGTAAAAAATTATTTTTTGAATAATTTACTATAGAAAAGGCAATCCCTGGCGTACTTATAATTTGCGACAGTAAAAAATTATTTTTTGAATAATTTACTATAGAAAAGGCAATCCCTGGCGTAATTAAAATTTGAGACAGTAAAAAATGAATTTTTGAATAATTTACTATAGAAAAGGCAATCCCTGGCGTAATTAAAATTTGCGACAGTAAACAATTATTTTTTGAATAATTTACTATAGAAAATGCAATCCCTGGCGTAATTAAGATTTGAGACAGTAAAAAATGAATTTTTGAATAATTTACTATACAAAAGGCAATCCCTGGCGTATTTAAAATTTGCAACAGTAAAAAATTATTTTTTGCAGAATTTACAATATAAAAGGCAATCCCTGGCGTAATTAAAATTTGAGACAGTAAAAAATTATTTTTTGAATAATTTACTATAGAAAAGGCAATCCATGGCGTAATTATAATTTGCGACACTAAACAATTATTTTTTGAATAATTTACTATAGAAAAGGCAATCCCTGGCGTAATTAAAATTTGAGACAGTAAAAAATGAATTTTTGAATAATTTACTGTACAAAAGGCAATCCTTGGCGTAATTAAAATTTGCGACAGTAAAAAATTATTTTTTGAATAATTTACTATAGAAAAGGCAATCCCTGGCGTAATTAAAATTTGCGACAGAAAAAAATTATTTTTTGAATAATTTACTATAGAAAAGGCAATCCCTGGCGTAATTAAAATTTGCGACAGTAAAAAATTGTTTTTTGAATAATTTACTATAGAAAAGGCAATCCCTGGCGTAATTAAAATTTGAGACAGTAAAAAATGAATTTTTGAATAATTTACTATAGAAAAGGCAATCCCTGGCGTAATTATAATTTGCGACAGTAAACAATTATTTTTTGAATAATTTACTATAGAAAAGGCAATCCCTGGCGTAATTAAAATTTGAGACAGTAAACAATTATTTTTTGAATAATTTACTATAGAAAAGGCAATCCCTGGCGTAATTAAAATTTGAGACAGTAAAAAATGAATTTTTGAATAATTTACTATACAAAGGGCAATCCCTGGCGTATTTAAAATTTGCAACAGTAAAAAATTATTTTTTGCAAAATTTACTATAGAAAAGGCAATCCCTGGCGTAATTAAAATTTGTGACAGAAAAAATTATTTTTTGAATAATTTACTATAGAAAAGGCAATCGCTGGCGTAATTAAAATTTGCAACAGTAAAAAACTATTTTTTGCAAAATTTACTATAGAAAAGGCAATCCCTGGCATAATTAAAATTTGAGACAGTAAAAAATGAATTTTTGAATAATTTACTATAGAAAAGGCAATCCCTGGCGTAATTAAAATTTGCGACACTAAACAATTATTTTTTGCAAAATTTACTATAGAAAAGGCAATCCCTGGCGTAATTAAAATTTGAGACAGTAAACAATTATTTTTTGAATAATTTACTATAGAAAAGGCAATCCCTGGCGTAATTAAAATTTGCGACAGTATAAAATTATTTTTTGAATAAATTACTATAGAAAAGGCAATCCCTGGCGTAATTAAAATTTGCGACACTAAACAATTATTTTTTGCAAAATTTACTATAGAAAAGGCAATCCCTGGCGTAATTAAAATTTGAGACAGTAAAAAATTATTTTTTGAATAATTTACTATAGAAAAGGCAATCCCTGGCGTAATTATAATTTGCGTCAGTATAAAATTATTTTTTGAATAATTTACTATAGAAAAGGCAATCCCTGGCGTAATTAAAATTTGCGACAGTAAAAAATTATTTTTTGAATAATTTACTATAGAAAAGGCAATCCCTGGCGTAATTAAAATTTGCGACACTAAACAATTATTTTTTGCAAAATTTACTATAGAAAAGGCAATCCCTGGCGTAATTAAAATTTGAGACAGTAAAAAATGAATTTTTGAATAATTTACTATAGAAAAGGCAATCCCTGGCGTAATTAAAATTTGAGACAGTAAAAAATTATTTTTTGAATAATTTACTATAGAAAAGGCAATCCCTGGAGTAATTAAAATTTGCGACAGTAAAAAATTATTTTTTGAATAATTTACTATAGAAAAGGCAATCCCTGGCGTAATTAAAATTTGGGACAGTAAAAAATGAATTTTTGAATAATTTACTATAGAAAAGGCAATCCCTGGCGTAATTAAAATTTGAGACAGTAAAAAATGAATTTTTTAATAATTTACTATAGAAAAGGCAATCCCTGGCGTAATTAAAATTTGCGACACTAAACAGTTATTTTTTGAATAATTTACTATAGAAAAGGCAATCCCTGGCGTAATTATAATTTGCGACAGTAAAAAATGAATTTTTGAATAATTTACTATAGAAAAGGCAATCCCTGGCGTAATTAAAATTTGAGACACTAAACAATTATTTTTTGCAAAATTTACTATACAAAAGGCAATCCCTGGCGTAATTAAAATTTGCGACAGTAAAAAATGAATTTTTGAATAATTTACTATAGAAAAGGCAATCCCTGGCGTAATTAAAATTTGAGACACGAAACAATTATTTTTTGCAAAATTTACTATAGAAAAGGCAATCCCTGGGGTAATTAAAATTTGAGACAGTAAAAAATGAATTTTTGAATAATTTACTACAGAAAAGGCAATCCCTGGCGTAATTAAAATTTGCGACAGTATAAAATTATTTTTTGAATAATTTACTATAGAAAAGGCAATCCCTGGCGTAATTATAATTTGCGACAGTAAAAAATTATTTTTTGCAAAATTTACTATAGAAAAGGCAAACCCTGGCGTAATTAAAATTTGAGACAGTAAAAAATTATTTTTTGAATAATTTACTATAGAAAAGGCAATCCCTGGCATAATTAAAATTTGCGATACTAAACAATTATTTTTTGCAAAATTTACTATACAAAAGGCAATCCCTGGCGTAATTAAAATTTGAGACAGTAAAAAATTATTTTTTGAATAATTTACTCTACAAAAGGCAATCCCTGGCGTATTTAAAATTTGCAACAGTAAAAAATTATTTTTTGAATAATTTACTATAGAAAAGGCAATCCCTGGCGTAATTAAAATTTGCGACAGTAAAAATGAATTTTTGAATAATTTACTATAGAAAAGGCAATCCCTGGCGTAATTAAAATTTGCGACAGTAAAAAATGAATTTTTGAATAATTTACTATAGAAAGGAGATCCCTGGCTTAATTAAAATTTGCGACAGTAAAAAATTATTTTTTGAAAAATTTACTATAGAAAAGGCAATCCCTGGCGTAATTAAAATTTGCGACAGTAAAAAATTATTTTTTGAATAATTTACTATAGAAAAGGCAATCCCTGGCGTAATTAAAATTTGAGACAGTAAAAAATTATTTTTTGAATAATTTACTATACAAAAGGCAATCCCTGGCGTATTTAAAATTTGCAACAGTAAAAAATTATTTTTTGAATAATTTACTATAGAAAAGGCAATCCCTGGCGTAATTAAAATTTGAGACAGTAAAAAATGAATTTTTGAATAATTTACTATAGAAAAGGCAATCCCTGGCGTAATTAAAATTTGCGACAGTAAAAAATTATTTTTTGAATAATTTACTATAGAAAAGGCAATCCCTGTCGTATTTAAAATTTGCAACAGTAAAAAATTATTTTTTGAATAATTTACTATAGAAAAGGCAATCCCTGGCGTAATTAAAATTTGAGACAGTAAAAAATTATTTTTTGAATAATTTACTATAGAAAAGGCAATCCCTGGCGTAATTAAAATTTGCGACAGTAAAAAATTATTTTTTGAATAATTTACTATAGAAAAGGCAATCCCTGGCGTAATTAAAATTTGAGACAATAAACAATTATTTTTTGCAAAATTTACTATAGAAAAGGCAATCCCTGGCGTAATTAAAATTTGCGACAGTAAAAAATGAATTTTTGAATAATTTACTATAGAAAAGGCAATCCCTGGCGTAATTAAAATTTGCGACACTAAACAATTATTTTTTGCAAAATTTACTATAGAAAAGGCAATCCCTGGCGTAATTAAAATTTGAGACAGTAAAAAATTATTTTTTGAATAATTTACTATAGAAAAGGCAATCCCTGGCGTAATTAAAATTTGAGACAGTATAAAATTATTTTTTGAATAATTTACTATAGAAAAGGCAATCCCTGGCGTAATTAAAATTTGCGACAGTAAAAAATTATTTTTTGAATAATTTACTATAGAAAAGGCAATCCCTGGCGTAATTAAAATTTGCGACACTAAACAATTATTTTTTGCAAAATTTACTATAGAAAATGCAATCCCTGGCGTAATTAAAATTTGAGACAGTAAAAAATGAATTTTTGAATAATTTACTATAGAAAAGGCAATCCCTGGCGTAAATAAAATTTGAGACAGTAAAAAATTATTTTTTGAATAATTTACTATGGAAAAGGCAATCCCTGGCGTAATTAAAATTTGCGACAGTAAAAAATTATTTTTTGAATAATTTACTATAGAAAAGGCAATCCCTGGCGTAATTAAAATTTGCGACACTAAACTATACTATACTATATTTTTTGAATAATTTACTATAGAAAAGGCAATCCCTGGCGTATTTAAAATTAGCAACAGTAAAAAATTATTTTTTGAATAATTTACTATAGAAAAGGCAATCCCTGGCGTAATTAAAATTTGAGACAGTAAAAAATTATTTTTTGAATAATTTACTATAGAAAAGGCAATCCCTGGCGTAATTAGAATTTGCGACAGTAAAAAAATATTTTTTGAATAATTTACTATAGAAAAGGCAATCCCTGGCGTAATTAAAATTTGAGACACTAAACAATTATTTTTTTGCAAAATTAACTATACAAAAGCAATCCCTGGCGTAATTAAAATTTGCGACAGTAAAAAATGAATTTTTGAATAATTTACTATAGAAAAGGCAATCCCTGGCGTAATTAAAATTTGAGCCACTAAACAATTATTTTTTGCAAAATTTACTATAGAAGAGGCAATCCCTGGCGTAATTAAAATTTGAGACAGTAAAAAATGAATTTTTGAATAATTTACTATAGAAAAGGCAATCCCTGGCGTAATTATAATTTGCGACAGTAAGCAATTATTTTTTGCAAAATTTACTATAGAAAAGGCAATCCCTGGCGTAATTAAAATTTGAGACAGTAAAAAATGAATTTTTGAATAATTTACTATAGAAAAGGCAATCCCTGGCGTAATTAAAATTTGAGACAGTAAAAAATGATTTTTTGAATAATTTACTATAGAAAAGTCAATCCCTGGCGTAATTAAAATTTGCAACAGTAAAGAATTATTTTTGAATAATTTACTATAGAAAAGGCAATCCCTGGCGTAATTAAAATTTGAGACAGTAAAAAATAAATTTTTGAATAATTTACTATACAAAAGGCAATCCCTGGTGTAATTAAAATTTGCGACAGTAAAAAATTATTTTTTGAATTATTTACTATAAAAAAGTCAATCCCTGGCGTAATTATAATTTGCGACAGTATAAAATTATTTTTTGCAAAATTTACTATAGAAAAGGCAATCCCTGGCGTAATTAAAATTTGACACAGTTAAAAATGAATTTTTGAATAATTTACTATAGAAAAGGCAATCCCTGGCGTAATTAAAATTTGCGACAGAAAAAAAATTAATTTTTGCAACATTTACTATAGAAAAGGCAATCCCAGGCGTAATTAAAATTTGCGACAGTAAAAAATGAATTTTTGAATAATTTACTATAGAAAAGGCAATCCCTGGCGTAATTAAAATTTGAGACACTAAACAATTATTTTTTGCAAAATTTACTATAGAAAAGGCAATCCCTGGCGTAATTAAAATTTGAGACACTAAACAATTATTTTTTGCAACATTAACTATACAAAAGGCAATCCCTGGCGTAATTAAAATTTGCGAGAGTAAAAAATGAATTTTTGAATAACTTACTATAGAAAAGGCAATCCCTGGCGTAATTAAAATTTGAGACACTAAACAATTAATTTTTGCAACATTTACTATAGAAAAGGCAATCCCTGGCGTAATTAAAATTTGCGACAGTAAAAAATTATTTTTTGAATAATTTACTATAGAAAAGGCAATCCCTGGCGTAATTAAAATTTGCGACAGTAAAAAATTATTTTTTGAATAAGTTACTATAGAAAAGGCAATCCCTGGCGAAATTAAAATTTGAGACAGTAAAAAATGAATTTTTGCAAAATTTACTATAGAAAAGGCAATCCCTGGCGTAATTAAAATTTGAGACAGTAAAAAATGAATGTTTGAATAATTTACTATAGAAAAGGCAATCCCTGGCGTAATTAAAATTTGAGACACTAAACAATTATTTTTTGCAAAATTTACTATAGAAAAGGCAATCCCTGGCGTAATTAAAATTTGAGACAGTAAAAAATTAATTTTTGAATAATTTACTATACAAAAGGCAATCTCCGTGGCGTAATTAAAATTTGCGACACTAAACAATTATTTTTTGCAAAATTTACTATAGAAAAGGCAATCCCTGGCGTAATTAAAATTTGCGACACTAAACAATTATTTTTTGAATAATTTACTATAGAAAAGGCAATCCCTGGCGTAATTAAAATTTGAGACAGTATAAAATTATTTTTTGAATAATTTACTATAGAAAAGGCAATCGATAGCGTAATTAAAATTTGAGACAGTAAAAAAATATTTTTTGAATAATTTACTATAGAAAAGGCAATCCCTGGCGTAATTAAAATTTGCGACAGTAAAAAATTATTTTTTGAATAATTTACTATAGAAAAGGCAATCCCTGGCGTAATTAAAATTTGCGACAGTAAAAAATTATTTTTTGAATAATTTACTATAGAAAAGGCAATCCCTGGCGTAATTAAAATTTGAGACAGTAAAAAATGAATTTTTGAATAATTTACTATAGAAAAGGCAATCCCTGGCGTAATTAAAATTTGAGACAGTAAAAAATGAATTTTTGAATAATTTACTATAGAAAAGGCAATCCCTGGCGTAATTAAAATTTGCGACACTAAACAATTATTTTTTAAATAATTTACTATAGAAAAGGCAATCCCTGGCGTAATTATAATTTGCGACAGTAAAAAATGAATTTTTGAATAATTTACTATAGAAAAGGCAATCCCTGGCGTAATTAAAATTTGAGACACTAAACAATTATTTTTTGCAAAATTTACTATACAAAAGGCAATCCCTGGCGTAATTAAAATTTGCGACAGTAAAAAATGAATTTTTGAATAATTTACTATAGAAAAGGCAATCCCTGGCGTAATTAAAATTTGAGACAATAAAAAATTATTTTTTGAATAATTTACTATAGAAAAGGCAATCCCTGGCGTAATTAAAATTTGAGACAGTAAAAAATGAATTTTTGAATAATTTACTATAGAAAAGGCAATCCCTGGCGTAATTAAAATTTGAGACAGTAAAAAATTAATTTTTGAATAATTTACTATAGAAAAGGAAATCCCTGGCGTAATTAAAATTTGCGACAGTAAAAAATGAATTTTTGAATAATTTACTATAGAAAAGGCAATCCCTGGCGTAATTAAAATTTGCGACAGTAAAAAATTATTTTTTGAATAATTTACTATAGAAAAGGCAATCCCTGGCGTAATTAAAATTTGCGACAGTAAAAAATTATTTTTTGAATAATTTACTATAGAAAAGGCAATCCCTGGCGAAATTAAAATTTGAGACAGTAAAAAATGAATTTTTGCAAAATTTACTATAGAAAAGGCAATCCCTGGCGTAATTAAAATTTGAGACAGTAAAAAAGGAATTTTTGAATAATTTACTATAGAAAAGGCAATCCCTGGCGTAATTAAAATTTGAGACAGTAAAAAATGAATTTTTGAATAATTTACTATAGAAAAGGAAATCCCTGGCGTAATTAAAATTTGCGACAGTAAAAAATGAATTTTTGAATAATTTACTATAGAAAAGGCAATCCCTGGCGTAATTAAAATTTGCGACAGTAAAAAATGAATTTTTGAATAATTTACTATAGAAAAGGCAATCCCTGGCGTAATTAAAATTTGAGACACTAAACAATTAATTTTTGCAAAATTTACTATAGAAAAGGCAATCCCTGGCGTAATTAAAATTTGCGACAGTAAAAAATTATTTTTTGAATAATTTACTATAGAAAAGGCAATCCCTGGCGTAATTAAAATTTGCGACAGTAAAAAATTATTTTTTGAATAATTTACTATAGAAAAGGCAATCCCTGGCGAAATTAAAATTTGAGACAGTAAAAAATGAATTTTTGCAAAATTTACTATAGAAAAGGCAATCCCTGGCGTAATTAAAATTTGCGACAGTAAAAAATGAATTTTTGAATAATTTACTATAGAAAAGGCAATCCCTGGCGTAATTAAAATTTGAGACACTAAACAATTATTTTTTGCAAAATTTACTATAGAAAAGGCAATCCCTGGCGTAATTAAACTTTGCGACAGTAAAAAATGAATTTTTGAATAATTTACTATACAAAAGGCAATCCCTGGCGTAATTAAAATTTGAGACAGTAAAAAATGAATTTTTGAATAATTTACTATAGAAAAGGCAATCCCTGGCGTAATTAAAATTTGCGACACTAAACAAAATAATTTGCTATAGAAAAGGCAATCCCTGGCGTAGTTATAATTTGCGACAGTAAAAAATGAATTTTTGAATAATTTACTATAGAAAAGGCAATCCCTGGCGTAATTAAAATTTGAGACACTAAACAATTATTTTTTGCAAAATTAACTATACAAAAGGCAATCCCTGGCGTAATTAAAATTTGCGACAGTAAAAAATGAATTTTTGAATAATTTACTATAGAAAAGGCAATCCCTGGCGTAATTAAAATTGGAGACACTAAACAATTATTTTTTGCAAAATTTACTATAGAAAAGGCAATCCCTGGCGTAATTAAAATTTGAGACAGTAAAAAATGAATTTTTGAATAATTTACTATAGAAAAAGCAATCCTTGGCGTAATTATAATTTGCGACAGTAAACAATTATTTTTTGCAAAATTTACTTTACTATAGAAAAGGCAATCCTGGCGTAATTAAAATTTGAGACAGTAAAAAATGAATTTTTGAATAATTTACTATAGAAAAGGCAATCCCTGGCGTAATTAAAATTTGCAACAGTAAAGAATTATTTTTTGAATAATTTACTATAGAAAAGGCAATCCCTGGGGTAATTAAAATTTGAGACAGTAAAAAATAAATTTTTGAATAATTTACTATACAAAAGGCAATCCCTGGTGTAATTAAAATTTGCGACAGTAAAAAATTATTTTTTGAATAATTTACTATAGAAAAGGCAATCCCTGGCGTAATTAAAATTTGAGACAGTAAAAAATGAATTTTTGAATAATTTACTATAGAAAAGGCAATCCCTGGCGTAATTAAAATTTGAGACAGTAAAAAATGAATTTTTGAATAATTTACTGTAGAAAAGGAAATCCCTGGCGTAATTAAAATTTGCGACAGTAAAAAATGAATTTTTGAATAATTTACTATAGAAAAGGCAATCCCTGGCGTAATTAAAATTTGCGACAGTAAAAAATTATTTTTTGAATAATTTACTATAGAAAAGGCAATCCCTGGCGTAATTAAAATTTGCGACAGTAAAAAATTATTTTTTGAATAATTTACTATAGAAAAGGCAATCCCTGGCGAAATTAAAATTTGAGACAGTAAAAAATGAATTTTTGCAATATTTACTATAGAAAAGGCAATCCCTGGCGTAATTAAAATTTGAGACAGTAAAAAAGGAATTTTTGAATAATTTACTATAGAAAAGGCAATCCCTGGCGTAATTAAAATTTGAGACAGTAAAAAATGAATTTTTGAATAATTTACTATAGAAAAGGAAATCCCTGGCGTAGTTAAAATTTGCGACAGTAAAAAATGAATTTTTGAATAATTTACTATAGAAAAGGCAATCCCTGGCGTAATTAAAATTTGCGACAGTAAAAAATGAATTTTTGAATAATTTACTATAGAAAAGGCAATCCCTGGCGTAATTAAAATTTGAGACACTAAACAATTAATTTTTGCAACATTTACTATAGAAAAGGCAATCCCTGGCGTAATTAAAATTTGCGACAGTAAAAAATTATTTTTTGAATAATTTACTATAGAAAAGGCAATCCCTGGCGTAATTAAAATTTGCGACAGTAAAAAATTATTTTTTGAATAATTTACTATAGAAAAGGCAATCCCTGGCGAAATTAAAATTTGAGACAGTAAAAAATGAATTTTTGCAAAATTTTACTATAGAAAAGGCAATCCCTGGCGTAATTAAAATTTGCGACAGCAAAAAATGAATTTTTGAATAATTTACTATAGAAAAGGCAATCCCTGGCGTAATTAAAATTTGAGACACTAAACAATTATTTTTTGCAAAATTTACTATAGAAAAGGCAATCCCTGGCGTAATTAAAATTTGCGACAGTAAAAAATGAATTTTTGAATAATTTTACTATAGAAAAGGCAATCCCTGGCGTAATTAAAATTTGAGACAGTAAAAAATGAATTTTTGAATAATTTACTATAGAAAAGGCAATCCCTGGCGTAATTAAAATTTGCGACACTAAACAAAATAATTTGCTATAGAAAAGGCAATCCCTGGCGTAGTTATAATTTGCGACAGTAAAAAATGAATTTTTGAATAATTTACTATAGAAAAGGCAATTCCTGGCGTAATTAAAATTTGAGACACTAAACAATTATTTTTTGCAAAATTAACAAACAAATTATACAAAAGGCAATCCCTGGCGTAATTAAAATTTGCGACAGTAAAAAATGAATTTTTGAATAATTTACTATAGAAAAGGCAATCCCTGGCGTAATTAAAATTTGAGACACTAAACAATTATTTTTCGCAAAATTAACAAACAAATTATACAAAAGGCAATCCTGGCGTAATTAAAATTTGCGACAGTAAAAAATGAATTTTTTAATAATTTACTATAGAAAAGGCAATCCCTGGCGTAATTAAAATTTGAGACACTACACAATTATTTTTTGCAAAATTTACTATAGAAAAGGCAATCCCTGGCGTAATTAAAATTTGAGACAGTAAAAAAATGAATTTTTGAATAATTTACTATAGAAAAGGCAATCCCTGGCGTAATTATAATTTGCGACAGTAAAACAATTCTTTTTGCAAAATTTACTATAGAAAAGGCAATCCCTGGCGTAATTAAAATTTGAGACAGTTAAAAATGAATTTTTGAATAATTTACTATAGAAAAGGCAATCCCTGGCGTAATTAAAATTTGAGACAGTAAAAAATGAATTTTTGAATAATTTACTATAGAAAAGGCAATCCCTGGCGTAATTAAAATTTGCAACAGTAAAGAATTATTTTTTGAATAATTTACTATAGAAAAGGCAATCCCTGGCGTAATTAAAATTTGAGACAGTAAAAAATAAATTTTTGAATAATTTACTATACAAAAGGCAATCCCTGGTGTAATTAAATTTGCGACAGTAAAAAATTATTTTTTGAATAATTTACTATAAAAAAGTCAATCCCTGGCGTAATTATAATTTGCGACAGTATAAAATTATTTTTTGCAAAATTTACTATAGAAAAGGCAATCCCTGGCGTAATTAAAATTTGCGACAGTAAAAAATGAATTTTTGAATAATTTACTATACAAAAGGCAATCCCTGGCGTAATTAAAATTTGCGATCTAAACAATTATTTTTTGCAAAATTTACTATAGAAAAGGCAATCCCTGGCGTAATTAAAATTTGCGACAGTAAAAAATTATTTTTTGAATAATTTACTATAGAAAAGGCAATCCCTGGCGTAATTAAAATTTGCGACAGTAAAAATTAGTTTTTGCAAAATTTACTATAGAAACGCAATCCCTGGCGTAATTATAATTTGCGACAGTAATAAAATTATTTTTTGCAAAATTTACTATAGAAAAGGCAATCTCTGGCGTAATTAAAATTTGAGACAGTAAAAAATGAATTTTTGAATAATTTACTATAGAAAGGCAATCCTGGCGTAATTAAAATTTGAGACAGTAAAAAATTATTTTTTGAATAATTTACTATAGAAAAGGCAATCCCCTGGCGTAATTAAAATTTGACACAGTAAAAAATGAATTTTTGAATAATTTACTATAGAAAAGGCAATCCCTGGCGTAATTAAAATTTGCGACAGAAAAAAAATAAATTTTTCCAACATTTACTATAGAAAAGGCAATCCCTGGCGTAATTAAAATTTGCGACAGTAAAAAATGAATTTTTGAATAATTTACTATAGAAAAGGCAATCCCTGGCGTAATTAAAATTTGAGACACTAAACAATTATTTTTTGCAAAATTTACTATAGAAAAGGCAATCCCTGGCGTAATTAAAATTTGAGACACTAAACAATTATTTTTTGCAACATTAACTATACAAAAGGCAATCCCTGGCGTAATTAAAATTTGCGACAGTAAAAAATGAATTTTTGAATAATTTACTATAGAAAAGGCAATCCCTGGCGTAATTAAAATTTGAGACACTAAACAATTAATTTTTGCAACATTTACTATAGAAAAGGCAATCCCTGGCGTAATTAAAATTTGCGACAGTAAAAAAATTATTTTTTGAATAATTTACTATAGAAAAGGCAATCCCTGGCGTAATTAAAATTTGCGACAGTGAAAAATTATTTTTTGAATAATTTACTATAGAAAAGGCAATCCCTGGCGAAATTAAAATTTGAGACAGTAAAAAATGAATTTTTTGCAAAATTTACTATAGAAAAGGCAATCCCTGGCGTAATTAAAATTTGAGAGAGTAAAAAATGAATTTTTGAATAATTTACTATAGAAAAAGGCAAACCCTGGCGTAATTAAAATTTGAGACACTAAACAATTATTTTTTGCAATAATTTACTATAGAAAAGGCAATCCCTGGCGTAATTAAAATTTGAGACAGTAAAAAATTAATTTTTGAATAATTTACTATACAAAAGGCAATCCCTGGCGTAATTAAAATTTGCGACACTAAACAATTATTTTTTGCAAAATTTACTATAGAAAAGGCAATCCCTGGCGTAATTAAAATTTGCGACACTAAACAATTATTTTTTGAATAATTTACTATAGAAAAGGCAATCCCTGGCGTAATTAAAATTTGAGACAGTATAAAATTATTTTTTTGAATAATTTACTATAGAAAAGGCAATCCCTGGCGTAATTAAAATTTGAGACAGTAAAAAAACTATTCTTTTGAATAATTTACTATAGAAAAGGCAATCCCTGGCGTAATTAAAATTTGCGACAGTAAAAAATTATTTTTTTGAATAATTTACTATAGAAAAGGCAATCCTGGCGTAATTAAAATTTGCGACAGTAAAAATTATTTTTTGAATAATTTACTATAGAAAAGAGCAATCCCTGGCGTAATTAAAATTTTGAGACAGTAAAAAATGAATTTTTGAATAATTTACTATAGAAAAGGCAATCCCTGGCGTAATTAAAATTTGAGACAGTAAAAAATGAATTTTTGAATAATTTACTATAGAAAAGGCAATCCCTGGCGTAATTAAAATTTGCGACACTAAACAATTATTTTTTGAATAATTTGCTATAGAAAAGGCAATCCCTGGCGTAATTATAATTTGCGACAGTAAAAAATGAATTTTTGAATAATTTACTATAGAAAAGGCAATCCCTGGCGTAATTAAAATTTGAGACACTAAACAATTATTTTTTGCAAAATTTACTATACAAAAGGCAATCCCTGGCGTAATTAAAATTTGCGACAGTAAAAAATGAATTTTTGAATAATTTAATATAGAAAAGGCAATCCCTGGCGTAATTAAATTTGAGACAGTAAAAAATTATTTTTTGAATGATTTACTATAGAAAAGGCAATCCCTGGCGTAATTAAAATTTGAGACAGTAAAAAATGAATTTTGAATAATTTACTATAGAAAAGGCAATCCCTGGCTTAATTGAAATTTGAGACAGTAAAAAATGAATTTTTGAATAATTTACTATTGAAAAGGAAATCCCTGGCGTAATTAAAATTTGCGAAAGTAAAAAATGAATTTTTGAATAATTTACTATAGAAAAGGCAATCCCTGGCGTAATTAAAATTTGCGACAGTAAAAAATGAATTTTTGAATAATTTACTATAGAAAAGGCAATCCCTGGCGTAATTAAAATTTGAGACACTAATGACAATTAATTTTTGCAACATTTACTATAGAAAAGGCAATCCCTGGCGTAATTAAAATTTGCGACAGTAAAAAAATTATTTTTTGAATAATTTACTATAGAAAAGGCAAATCCCTGCGTAATTAAAATTTGCGACAGTAAAAAAATTATTTTTTGAATAATTTACTATAGAAAAGGCAATCCCTGGCGAAATTAAAATTTTAGACAGTAAAAAAATGAATTTTTGCAAAATTTACTATAGAAAAGGCAATCCCCTTGGCGTAATTAAAATTTGAGACAGTAAAAAAGGAATTTTTGAATAATTTACTATAGAAAAGGCAATCCCTGGCGTAATTAAAATATGAGACAGTAAAAAATGAATTTTTGAATAATTTACTATAGAAAAGGCAATCTTCTGGCGTAATTAAAATTTGAGACACTAAACAATTATTTTTTGCAAAATTTAGCTATAGAAAAGGCAATCCCTGGCGTAATTAAAATTTGAGACAGTAAAAAATTATTTTTGAATAATTTACTATACAAAAGGCAATCCCTGGCGTAATTAAAATTTGCGACACTAAACAATTTATTTTTTGCAAAATTTACTACAGAAAAAGGCAATCCCTGGCGTAATTAAAATTTGCGACACTAAACAATTATTTTTTGAATAATTTACTATAGAAAAGGCAATCCCTGGCGTAATTAAAATTTGAGACAGTATAAAATTATTTTTTGAATAATTTACTATAGAAAAGGCAATCCCTGGCGTAATTAAAATTTGAGACAGTAAAAAAATATCTTTTGAATAATTTACTATAGAAAAGGCAATCCCCTGGCGTAATTAAAATTTGCGACAGTAAAAAATTATTTTTTGAATAATTTACTATAGAAAAGGCAATCCCTGGCGTAATTAAAATTTGCGACAGTAAAAAATGAATTTTTGAATAATTTTACTATAGAAAAGGGCAATCCCTGGCGTAATTAAAATTTGAGACACTAAACAATTATTTTTGCAACATTTACTATAGAAAAGGCAATCCCTGGCGTAATTAAAATTTGCGACAGTAAAAAATTATTTTTTGAATAATTTACTATAGAAAAGGCAATCCCTGGCGTAATTAAAATTTGCGACTATTTTTTGAATAATTTACTATAGAAAAGGCAATCCCTGGCGTAATTAAAATTTGCGACAGTAAAAAATTATTTTTTTGAATAATTTACTATAGAAAAGGCAATCCCTGGCGAAATTAAAATTTTAGACAGTAAAAAATGAATTTTTTGCAAAATTTACTATAGAAAAGGCAATCCCTGGCGTAATTAAAATTTGAGACAGTAAAAAAGGAATTTTTGAATAATTTACTATAGAAAAGGCAATCCCTGGCGTAATTAAAAATATGAGACAGTAAAAAATGAATTTTTGAATAATTTACTATGGAAAAGGCAATCTCTGGCGTAATTAAAATTTGAGACACTAAACAATTATTTTTTGCAAAATTTACTATAGAAAAAGGCAATCCCTGGCGTAATTTAAAATTTGAGACAGTAAAAAATTAATTTTTGAATAATTTACTATACAAAAAGGCAATCCCTGGCGTAATTAAAATTTGCGACACTAAACAATTATTTTTTGCAAAATTTACTATAGAAAAGGCAATCCCTGGCGTAATTAAAATTTGCGACACTAAACAATTAGTTTTTGAATAATTTACTATAGAAAAGGCAATCCCTGGCGTAATTAAAATTTGAGGACAGTATAAAATTATTTTTTGAATAATTTACTATAGAAAAGGCAATCCCTGGCGTAATTAAAATTTGAGACCAGTAAAAAAATATCTTTTGAATAATTTACTATAGAAAAGGCAATCCCTGGCGTAATTAATATTTGCGACAGTAAAAAAATTATAAAGGCAATCCCTGGCGTAATTAAAATTTGCGACAGTAAAAAATTATTTTTTGAATAATTTACTATAGAAAAGGCAATCCCTGGCGTAATTAAAATTTGGGACAGTAAAAAATGAATTTTTGAATAATTTACTATAGAAAAGGCAATCCCTGGCGTAATTAAAATTTGAGACAGTAAAAAATGAATTTTTGAATAATTTACTATAGAAAAGGCAATCCCTGGCGTAATTAAAATTTGCGACACTAAACAATTATTTTTTGAATAATTAGCTATAGAAAAGGCAATCCCTGGCGTAATTATAATTTGCGACAGTAAAAAATGAATTTTTGAATAATTTACTATAGAAAAGGCAATCCCTGGCGTAATTAAAATTTGAGAAACTAAACAATTATTTTTTGCAAAATTTACTATACAAAAGGCAATCCCTGGCGTAATTAAAATTTGCGACAGTAAAAAATGAATTTTTGAATAATTTACTATATAAAAGGCAATCCCTGGCGTAATTAAAATTTGAGACAGTAAAAAATTATTTTTTGAATAATTTACTATAGAAAAGGCAATCCCTGGCGTAGTTAAAATTTGAGACAGTAAAAAATGAATTTTTGAATAATTTACTATAGAAAAGGCAATCCCTGGCGTAATTAAAATTTGAGACAGTAAAAAATGAATTTTTGAATAATTTACTATTGAAAAGGAAATCCCTGGCGTAATTAAAATTTGCGAAAGTAAAAAATGAATTTTTGAATCATTTACTATAGAAAAGGCAATCCCTGGCGTAATTAAAATTTGCGACAGTAAAAAATGAATTTTTGAATAATTTACTATAGAAAAGGCAATCCCTGGCGTAATTAAAATTTGAGACACTAAACAATTAATTTTTGCAACTTTTACTATAGAAAAGGCAATCCCTGGCGTAATTAAAATTTGCGACAGTAAAAAATTATTTTTTGAATAATTTACTATAGAAAAGGCAATCCCTGGCGTAATTAAAATTTGCGACAGTAAAAAATTATTTTTTGAATAATTTACTATAGAAAAGGCAATCCCTGGCGAAATTAAAATTTTAGACAGTAAAAAATGAATTTTTGCAAAATTTACTATAGAAAAGGCAATCCCTGGCGTAATTAAAATTTGAGACAGTAAAAAAGGAATTTTTGAATAATTTACTATAGAAAAGGCAATCCCTGGCGTAATTAAAATTTGAGACACTAAACAATTATTTTTTGCAAAATTTACTATAGAAAAGGCAATCCCTGGCGTAATTAAAATTTGAGACAGTAAAAAATTAATTTTTGAATAATTTACTATACAAAAGGCAATCCCTGGCGTAATTAAAATTTGCGACACTAAACAATTATTTTTTGCAAAATTTACTATAGAAAAGGCAATCCCTGGCGTAATTAAAATTTGCGACACTAAACAATTATTTTTTGTATAATTTACTATAGAAAAGGCAATCCCTGGCGTAATTAAAATATGAGACAGTATAAAATTATTTTTTGAATAATTTACTATAGAAAAGGCAATCCCTGGCGTAATTAAAATTTGAGACAGTAAAAAAATATTTTTTGAATAATTTAGTATAGAAAAGGCAATCCCTGGCGTAATTAAAATTTGCGACAGTAAAAAATTATTTTTTGAATAATTTACTATAGAAAAGGCAATCCCTGGCGTAATTAAAATTTGCGACAGTAAAAAATTATTTTTTGAATAATTTACTATAGAAAAGGCAATCCCTGGCGTAATTAAAATTTGAGACAGTAAAAAATGAATTTTTTGAATAATTTACTATAGAAAAGGCAATCCCTGGCGTAATTAAAATTTGAGACAGTAAAAAATGAATTTTTGAATAATTTACTATAGAAAAGGCAATCCCTGGCGTAATTAAAATTTGCGACACTAAACAATTATTTTTTGAATAATTTACTATATAAAAGGCAATCCCTGGCGTAATTATAATTTGCGACAGTAAAAAATGAATTTTTGAATAATTTACTATAGAAAAGGCAATCGCTGGCGTAATTAAAATTTGAGACACTAAACAATTATTTTTTGCAAAATTTACTATACAAAAGGCAATCCCTGGCGTAATTAAAATTTTAGACAGTAAAAATGAATTTTTGCAAAATTTACTATAGAAAAGGCAATCCCTGGCGTAATTAAAATTTGAGACAGTAAAAAATTATTTTTTGAATAATTTACTATAGAAAAGGCAATCCCTGGCGTAATTAAAATTTGAGACACCAAACAATTATTTTTTGCAAAATTTACTATAGAAAAGGCAATCCCTGGCGTAATTAAAATTTGAGACAGTAAAAAATTAATTTTTGAATAATTTACTATACAAAAGGCAATCCCTGGCGTAATTAAAATTTGCGACACTAAACAATTATTTTTTGCAAAATTTACTATAGAAAAGGCAATCCCTGGCGTAATTAAAATTTGCGACACTAAACAATTATTTTTTGTATAATTTACTATAGAAAAGGCAATCCCTGGCGTAATTAAAATATGAGACAGTATAAAATTATTTTTTGAATAATTTACTATAGAAAAGGCAATCCCTGGCGTAATTAAAATTTGAGACAGTAAAAAAATATTTTTTGAATAATTTAGTATAGAAAAGGCAATCCCTGGCGTAATTAAAATTTGCGACAGTAAAAAATTATTTTTTGAATAATTTACTATAGAAAAGGCAATCCCTGGCGTAATTAAAATTTGCGACAGTAAAAAATTATTTTTGAATAATTTACTATAGAAAAGGCAATCCCTGGCGTAATTAAAATTTGAGACAGTAAAAAATGAATTTTTTGAATAATTTACTATAGAAAAGGCAATCCCTGGCGTAATTAAAATTTGAGACAGTAAAAAATGAATTTTTGAATAATTTACTATAGAAAAGGCAATCCCTGGCGTAATTAAAATTTGCGACACTAAACAATTATTTTTTGAATAATTTACTATATAAAAGGCAATCCCTGGCGTAATTATAATTTGCGACAGTAAAAATGAATTTTTGAATAATTTACTATAGAAAAGGCAATCGCTGGCGTAATTAAAATTTGAGACACTAAACAATTATTTTTTGCAAAATTTACTATACAAAAGGCAATCCCTGGCGTAATTAAAATTTGCGACAGTAAAAAATGAATTTTTGAATAATTTACTATAGAAAAGGCAATCCCTGGCGTAATTAAAATTTGAGACAGTAAAAAATTATTTTTTGAATAATTTACTATAGAAAAGGCAATCCCTGGCGTAATTAAAATTTGAGACAGTAAAAAATGAATTTTTGAATAATTTACTATAGAAAAGGCAATCCCTGGCGTAATTAAAATTTGAGACATTAAAAAATGAATTTTTGAATAATTTACTATAGAAAAGGCAATCCCTGGCGTAATTAAAATTTGAGACACTAAACAATTATTTTTTGAATAATTTACTATAGAAAAGGCAATCCCTGTCGTAATTAAAATTTGCGACAGTAAAAAATTATTTTTTGAATAATTTACTATAGAAAAGGCAATCACTGGCGTAATTAAAATATGCGACAGTAAAAAATTATTTTTTGAATAATTTACTATAGAAAAGGCAATCCCTGGCGTAATTCAAATTTGAGACAGTAAAAAATGAATTTTTGCAAAATTTACTATAGAAAAGGCATTCCCTGGCGTAATTAAAATTTGAGACAGTAAAAAATGAATTTTTGAATAATTTACTATAGAAAAGGCAATCCCTGGCGTAATTAAAATTTGAGACACTAAACAATTATTTTTTGCAAAATTTACTATAGAAAAGGCAATCCCTGGCGTAATTAAAATTTGAGACAGTAAAAAATGAATTTTTGAATAATTTACTATAGAAAAGGCAATCCCTGGCGTAATTATAATTTGCGACAGTAAACAATTATTTTTTGCAAAATTTACTATAGAAAAGGCAATTCCTGGCGTAATTAAAATTTGCGACAGTAAAAAATGAATTTTTGAATAATTTACTATACAAAAGGCAATCCCTGGCGTAATTAAAATTTGCGACACTAAACAATTATTTTTTGCAAAATTTACTATAGAAAAGGCAATCCCTGGCGTAATTAAAATTTGCGACAGTAAAAAATTATTTTTTGAATAATTTACTATAGAAAAGGCAATCCCTGGCGTAATTAAAATTTGCGACAGTAAAAAATTAGTTTTTGCAAAATTTACTATAGAAAAGGCAATCCCTGGCGTAATTATAATTTGCGACAGTAAAAATTATTTTTTGCAAAATTTACTATAGAAAAGGCAGTCCCTGGCGTAATTAAAATTTGAGACAGTAAAAAATGCATTTTTGAATAATTTACTATAGAAAAGGCAATCCCTGGCGTAATTAAAATTTGAGACAGTAAAAAATTATTTTTTGAATAATTTACTATAGAAAAGGCAATCCCTGGCGTAATTAAAATTTGAGACAGTAAAAAATGAATTTTTGAATAATTTACTATAGAAAAGGCAATCCCTGGCGTAATTAAAATTTGCGACAGAAAAAAATTAATTTTTGCAACATTTACTATAGAAAAGGCAATCCCTGGCGTAATTAAAATTTGCGACAATAAAAAATGAATTTTTGAATAATTTACTATAGAAAAGGCAATCCCTGGCGTAATTAAAATTTGAGACACTAAACAATTATTTTTGCAAAATTAACTATACAAAAGGCAATCCCTGGCGTAATTAAAATTTGCGACAGTAAAAAATGAATTTTTGAATAATTTACTATAGAAAAGGCAATCCCTGGCGTAATTAAAATTTGAGACACTAAACAATTATTTTTTGCAAAATTTACTATAGAAAAGGCAATCCCTGGCGTAATTAAAATTTGAGACAGTAAAAAATGAATTTTTGAGTAATTTACTATAGAAAAGGCAATCCTGGCGTAATTATAATTTGCGACAGTAAACAATTATTTTTTGCAAAATTTACTATAGAAAAGGCAATCCCTGGCGTAATTAAAATTTGAGACAGTAAAAAATGAATTTTTGAATAATTTACTATAGAAAAGGCAATCCCTGGCGTAATTAAAATTTGCAACAGTAAAAAATTATTTTTTGAATAATTTACTATAGAAAAGGCAATCCCTGGCGTAATTAAAATTTGAGACAGTAAAAAATAAATTTTTGAATAATTTACTATACAAAAGGCAATCCCTGGCGTAATTAAAATTTGCGACAGTAAAAAATTATTTTTTGAATAATTTACTATAAAAAGTCAATCCCTGGCGTAATTATAATTTGCGACAGTATAAAATTATTTTTTGCAAAATTTACTATAGAAAAGGCAATCCCTGGCGTAATTAAAATTTGCGACAGTAAAAAATGAATTTTTGAATAATTTACTATACAAAAGGCAATCCCTGGCGTAATTAAAATTTGCGACACTAAACAATTATTTTTTGCAAAATTTACTATAGAAAAGGCAATCCCTGGCGTAATTAAAATTTGCGACAGTAAAAAATTATTTTTTGAATAATTTACTATAGAAAAGGCAATCCCTGGCGTAATTAAAATTTGCGACAGTAAAAAATTAGTTTTTGCAAAATTTACTATAGAAAAGGCAATCCCTGGCATAATTATAATTTGCGACAGTAAAAAATTATTTTTTGCAAAATTTACTATAGAAAAGGCAATCCCTGGCGTAATTAAAATTTGAGACAGTAAAAAATGAATTTTTGAATAATTTACTATAGAAAAGGCAATCCCTGGCGTAATTAAAATTTGAGACAGTAAAAAATTATTTTTTGAATAATTTACTATAGAAAAGGCAATCCCTGGCGTAATTAAAATTTGAGACAGTAAAAAATGAATTTTTGAATAATTTACTATAGAAAAGGCAATCCCTGGCGTAATTAAAATTTGGGACAGAAAAAAATTAATTTTTGCAACATTTACTATAGAAAGGGCAATCCCTGGCGTAATTAAAATTTGCGACAGTAAAAAATGAATTTTTGAATAATTTACTATAGAAAAGGCAATCCCTGGCGTAATTAAAATTTGAGACACTAAACAATTATTTTTTGCAAAATTTACTATAGAAAAGGCAATCCCTGGCGTAATTAAAATTTGAGACACTAAACAATTTTTTTTTGCAAAATTAACTATACAAAAGGCAATCCCTGGCGTAATTAAAATTTGCGACAGTAAAAAATGAATTTTTGAATAATTTACTACAGAAAAGGCAATCCCTGGCGTAATTAAAATTTGAGACACAAAACAATTAATTTTTGCAACATTTACTATAGAAAAGGCAATCCCTGGCGTAATTAAAATTTGCGACAGTAAAAAATTATTTTTTGAATAATTTACTATAGAAAAGGCAATCCCTGGCGTAATTAAAATTTGCGACAGTAAAAAATAATTTTTTGAATAATTTACTACAGAAAAGGCAATCCCTGGCGTAATTAAATTTGAGACAGTAAAAAATGAATTTTTGCAAAATTTACTATAGAAAAGGCAATCCCTGGCGTAATTAAAATTTGAGACAGTAAAAAATGAAATTTTGAATAATTTACTATAGAAAAGGCAATCCCTGGCGTAATTAAAATTTGAGACAGTAAAAAATTATTTTTTGTATAATTTACTATAGAAAAGGGAATCCCTGGCGTAATTAAAATTTGAGACAGTAAAAAATGAATTTTTGAATAATTTACTATAGAAAAGGCAATCCCTGGCGTAATTAAAATTTGCGACAGAAAAAAATTAATTTTTGCAACATTTACTATAGAAAAGGCAATCCCTTGCGTAATTAAAATTTGCGACAGTAAAAAATGAATTTTTGAATAATTTACTATAGAAAAGGCAATCCCTGGCGTAATTAAAATTTGAGACACTAAACAATTATTTTTTGCAAAATTTACTATAGAAAAGGCAATCCCTGGCGTAATTAAAATTTGAGACAGTAAAAAATTAATTTTTGAATAATTTACTATACAAAAGGCAATCCCTGGCGTAATTAAAATTTGCGACACTAAACAATTATTTTTTGCAAAATTTACTATAGAAAAGGCAATCCCTGGCGTAATTAAAATTTGCGACACTAAACAATTATTTTTTGAATAATTTACTATAGAAAAGGCAATCCCTGGCGTAATTAAAATTTGAGACAGTATAAAATTATTTTTTGAATAATTTACTATAGAAAAGGCAATCCCTGGCGTAATTAAAATTTGAGACAGTAAAAAAATATTTTTTGAATAATTTACTATAGAAAAGGCAATCCCTGGCGTAATTAAAATTTGAGACACAAAACAATTAATTTTTGCAACATTTACTATAGAAAAGGCAATCCCTGGCGTAATTAAAATTTGCGACAGTAAAAAATTATTTTTTGAATAATTTACTATAGAAAAGGCAATCCCTGGCGTAATTAAAATTTGCGACAGTAAAAAATAATTTTTTGAATAATTTACTACAGAAAAGGCAATCCCTGGCGTAATTAAATTTGAGACAGTAAAAAATGAATTTTTGCAAAATTTACTATAGAAAAGGCAATCCCTGGCGTAATTAAAATTTGAGACAGTAAAAAATGAATTTTTGAATAATTTACTATAGAAAAGGCAATCCCTGGCGTAATTAAAATTTGAGACAGTAAAAAATTATTTTTTGTATAATTTACTATAGAAAAGGGAATCCCTGGCGTAATTAAAATTTGAGACAGTAAAAAATGAATTTTTGAATAATTTACTATAGAAAAGGCAATCCCTGGCGTAATTAAAATTTGCGACAGAAAAAAATTAATTTTTGCAACATTTACTATAGAAAAGGCAATCCCTTGCGTAATTAAAATTTGCGACAGTAAAAAATGAATTTTTGAATAATTTACTATAGAAAAGGCAATCCCTGGCGTAATTAAAATTTGAGACACTAAACAATTATTTTTTGCAAAATTTACTATAGAAAAGGCAATCCCTGGCGTAATTAAAATTTGAGACAGTAAAAAATTAATTTTTGAATAATTTACTATACAAAAGGCAATCCCTGGCGTAATTAAAATTTGCGACACTAAACAATTATTTTTTGCAAAATTTACTATAGAAAAGGCAATCCCTGGCGTAATTAAAATTTGCGACACTAAACAATTATTTTTTGAATAATTTACTATAGAAAAGGCAATCCCTGGCGTAATTAAAATTTGAGACAGTATAAAATTATTTTTTGAATAATTTACTATAGAAAAGGCAATCCCTGGCGTAATTAAAATTTGAGACAGTAAAAAAATATTTTTTGAATAATTTACTATAGAAAAGGCAATCCCTGGCGTAATTAAAATTTGCGACAGTAAAAAATTATTTTTTGAATAATTTACTATAGAAAAGGCAATCCCTGGCGTAATTAAAATTTGCGACAGTAAAAAATTATTTTTTGAATAATTTACTATAGAAAAGGCAATCCCTGGCGTAATTAAAATTTGAGACAGTAAAAAATGAATTTTTGAATAATTTACTATAGAAAAGGCAATCCCTGGCGTAATTAAAATTTGCGACACTAAACAATTATTTTTTGAATAATTTACTATAGAAAAGGCAATCCCTGGCGTAATTAAAATTTGCGACACTAAACAATTATTTTTTGAATAATTTACTATAGAAAAGGCAATCCCTGGCGTAATTAAAATTTGAGACAGTAAAAAATGAATTTTAGAATAATTTACTATAGAAAAGGCAATCCCTGGCGTAATTAAAATTTGAGACAGTAAAAAAATATTTTTTGAATAATTTACTATAGAAAAGGCAATCCCTGGCGTAATTAAAATTTGCGACAGTAAAAAATTATTTTTTGAATAATTTACTATAGAAAAGGCAATCCCTGGCGTAATTAAAATTTGCGACAGTAAAAAATTATTTTTTGAATAATTTACTATAGAAAAGGCAATCCCTGGCGTAATTAAAATTTGCGACACTAAACAATTATTTTTTGCAAAATTTACTATAGAAAAGGCAATCCCTGGCGTAATTAAAATTTGCGACACTAAACAATTATTTTTTGAATAATTTACTATAGAAAAGGCAATCCCTGGCGTAATTAAAATTTGCGACAGTAAAAAATTATTTTTTGAATAATTTACTATAGAAAAGGCAATCCCTGGCGTAATTAAAATTTGCGACACTAAACAATTATTTTTTGCAAAATTTACTATAGAAAAGGCAATCCCTGGCGTAATTAAAATTTGCGACACTAAACAATTATTTTTTGAATAATTTACTATAGAAAAGGCAATCCCTGGCGTAATTAAAATTTGAGACAGTATAAAATTATTTTTTGAATAATTTACTATAGAAAAGGCAATCCCTGGCGTAATTAAAATTTGAGACAGTAAAAAAATATTTTTTGAATAATTTACTATAGAAAAGGCAATCCCTGGCGTAATTAAAATTTGCGACACTAAACAATTATTTTTTGCAAAATTTACTATAGAAAAGGCAATCCCTGGCGTAATTAAAATTTGCGACACTAAACAATTATTTTTTGAATAATTTACTATAGAAAAGGCAATCCCTGGCGTAATTAAAATTTGCGACAGTAAAAAATTATTTTTTGAATAATTTACTATAGAAAAGGCAATCCCTGGCGTAATTAAAATTTGCGACACTAAACAATTATTTTTTGCAAAATTTACTATAGAAAAGGCAATCCCTGGCGTAATTAAAATTTGCGACACTAAACAATTATTTTTTGAATAATTTACTATAGAAAAGGCAATCCCTGGCGTAATTAAAATTTGAGACAGTATAAAATTATTTTTTGAATAATTTACTATAGAAAAGGCAATCCCTGGCGTAATTAAAATATGAGACAGTATAAAATTATTTTTTGAATAATTTACTATAGAAAAGGCAATCCCTGGCGTAATTAAAATTTGAGACAGTAAAAAAATATTTTTTGAATAATTTAGTATAGAAAAGGCAATCCCTGGCGTAATTAAAATTTGCGACAGTAAAAAAATATTTTTTGAATAATTTAGTATAGAAAAGGCAATCCCTGGCGTAATTAAAATTTGCGACAGTAAAAAATTATTTTTTGAATAATTTACTATAGAAAAGGCAATCCCTGGCGTAATTAAAATTTGCGACAGTAAAAAATTATTTTTTGAATAATTTACTATAGAAAAGGCAATCCCTGGCGTAATTAAAATTTGAGACAGTAAAAAATGAATTTTTTGAATAATTTACTATAGAAAAGGCAATCCCTGGCATAATTAAAATTTGAGACAGTAAAAAATGAATTTTTGAATAATTTACTATAGAAAAGGCAATCCCTGGCGTAATTAAAATTTGCGACACTAAACAATTATTTTTTGAATAATTTACTATATAAAAGGCAATCCCTGGCGTAATTATAATTTGCGACAGTAAAAAATGAATTTTTGAATAATTTACTATAGAAAAGGCAATCGCTGGCGTAATTAAAATTTGAGACACTAAACAATTATTTTTTGCAAAATTTACTATACAAAAGGCAATCCCTGGCGTAATTAAAATTTTAGACAGTAAAAAATGAATTTTTGCAAAATTTACTATAGAAAAGGCAATCCCTGGCGTAATTAAAATTTGAGACAGTAAAAAATTATTTTTTGAATAATTTACTATAGAAAAGGCAATCCCTGGCGTAATTAAAATTTGAGACACTAAACAATTATTTTTTGCAAAATTTACTATAGAAAAGGCAATCCCTGGCGTAATTAAAATTTGAGACAGTAAAAAATTAATTTTTGAATAATTTACTATACAAAAGGCAATCCCTGGCGTAATTAAAATTTGCGACACTAAACAATTATTTTTTGCAAAATTTACTATAGAAAAGGCAATCCCTGCCGTAATTAAAATTTGCGACACTAAACAATTATTTTTTGTATAATTTACTATAGAAAAGGCAATCCCTGGCGTAATTAAAATATGAGACAGTATAAAATTATTTTTTGAATAATTTACTATAGAAAAGGCAATCCCTGGCGTAATTAAAATTTGAGACAGTAAAAAAATATTTTTTGAATAATTTAGTATAGAAAAGGCAATCCCTGGGGTAATTAAAATTTGCGACAGTAAAAAATTATTTTTTGAATAATTTACTATAGAAAAGGCAATCCCTGGCGTAATTAAAATTTGCGACAGTAAAAAATTATTTTTTGAATAATTTACTATAGAAAAGGCAATCCCTGGCGTAATTAAAATTTGAGACAGTAAAAAATGAATTTTTTGAATAATTTACTATAGAAAAGGCAATCCCTGGCGTAATTAAAATTTGAGACAGTAAAAAATGAATTTTTGAATAATTTACTATAGAAAAGGCAATCCCTGGCGTAATTAAAATTTGCGACACTAAACAATTATTTTTTGAATAATTTACTATATAAAAGGCAATCCCTGGCGTAATTATAATTTGCGACAGTAAAAAATGAATTTTTGAATAATTTACTATAGAAAAGGCAATCGCTGGCGTAATTAAAATTTGAGACACTAAACAATTATTTTTTGCAAAATTTACTATACAAAAGGCAATCCCTGGCGTAATTAAAATTTGCGACAGTAAAAAATGAATTTTTGAATAATTTACTATAGAAAAGGCAATCCCTGGCGTAATTAAAATTTGAGACAGTAAAAAATTATTTTTTGAATAATTTACTATAGAAAAGGCAATCCCTGGCGTAATTATAATTTGCGACAGTAAAAATTATTTTTTGCAAAATTTACTATAGAAAAGGCAATCCCTGGCGTAATTAAAATTTGAGACAGTAAAAAATGCATTTTTGAATAATTTACTATAGAAAAGGCAATCCCTGGCGTAATTAAAATTTGAGACAGTAAAAAATTATTTTTTGAATAATTTACTATAGAAAAGGCAATCCCTGGCGTAATTAAAATTTGAGACAGTAAAAAATGAATTTTTGAATAATTTACTATAGAAAAGGCAATCCCTGGCGTAATTAAAATTTGCGACAGAAAAAAATTAATTTTTGCAACATTTACTATAGAAAAGGCAATCCCTGGCGTAATTAAAATTTGCGACAATAAAAAATGAATTTTTGAATAATTTACTATAGAAAAGGCAATCCCTGGCGTAATTAAAATTTGAGACACTAAACAATTATTTTTTGCAAAATTAACTATACAAAAGGCAATCCCTGGCGTAATTAAAATTTGCGACAGTAAAAAATGAATTTTTGAATAATTTACTATAGAAAAGGCAATCCCTGGCGTAATTAAAATTTGAGACACTAAACAATTATTTTTTGCAAAATTTACTATAGAAAAGGCAATCCCTGGCGTAATTAAAATTTGAGACAGTAAAAAATGAATTTTTGAGTAATTTACTATAGAAAAGGCAATCCCTGGCGTAATTATAATTTGCGACAGTAAACAATTATTTTTTGCAAAATTTACTATAGAAAAGGCAATCCCTGGCGTAATTAAAATTTGAGACAGTAAAAAAAGAATTTTTGAATAATTTACTATAGAAAAGGCAATCCCTGGCGTAATTAAAATTTGCAACAGTAAAAAATTATTTTTTGAATAATTTACTATAGAAAAGGCAATCCCTGGCGTAATTAAAATTTGAGACAGTAAAAAATAAATTTTTGAATAATTTACTATACAAAAGGCAATCCCTGGCGTAATTAAAATTTGCGACAGTAAAAAATTATTTTTTGAATAATTTACTATAAAAAGTCAATCCCTGGCGTAATTATAATTTGCGACAGTATAAAATTATTTTTTGCAAAATTTACTATAGAAAAGGCACTCCCTGGCGTAATTAAAATTTGCGACAGTAAAAAATGAATTTTTGAATAATTTACTATACAAAAGGCAATCCCTGGCGTAATTAAAATTTGCTACACTAAACAATTATTTTTTGCAAAATTTACTATAGAAAAGGCAATCCCTGGCGTAATTAAAATTTGCGACAGTAAAAAATTATTTTTTGAATAATTTACTATAGAAAAGGCAATCCCTGGCGTAATTAAAATTTGCGACATTAAAAAATTAGTTTTTGCAAAATTTACTATAGAAAAGGCAATCCCTGGCGTAATTAAAATTTGAGACAGTAAAAAATTAATTTTTGAATAATTTACTATAGAAAAGGCAATCCCTGGCGTAATTAAAATTTGGGACAGAAAAAAATTAATTTTTGCAACATTTACTATAGAAAAGGCAATCCCTGGCGTAATTAAAATTTGCGACAGTAAAAAATGAATTTTTGAATAATTTACTATAGAAAAGGCAATCCCTCGCGTAATTAAAATTTGAGACACTAAACAATTATTTTTTGCAAAATTTACTATAGAAAAGGCAATCCCTGGCGTAATTAAAATTTGAGACACTAAACAATTTTTTTTTGCAAAATTAACTATACAAAAGGCAATCCCTGGCGTAATTAAAATTTGCGACAGTAAAAAATGAATTTTTGAATAATTTACTATAGAAAAGGCAATCCCTGGCGTAATTAAAATTTGAGACACAAAACAATTAATTTTTGCAACATTTACTATAGAAAAGGCAATCCCTGGCGTAATTAAAATTTGCGACAGTAAAAAATTATTTTTTGAATAATTTACTATAGAAAAGGCAATCCCTGGCGTAATTAAAATTTCCGACAGTAAAAAATAATTTTTTGAATAATTTACTACAGAAAAGGCAATCCCTGGCGTAATTAAATTTGAGACAGTAAAAAATGAATTTTTGCAAAATTTACTATAGAAAAGGCAATCCCTGGCGTAATTAAAATTTGAGACAGTAAAAAATGAATTTTTGAATAATTTACTATAGAAAAGGCAATCCCTGGCGTAATTAAAATTTGAGACAGTAAAAAATTATTTTTTGTATAATTTACTATAGAAAAGGGAATCCCTGGCGTAATTAAAATTTGAGACAGTAAAAAATGAATTTTTGAATAATTTACTATAGAAAAGGCAATCCCTGGCGTAATTAAAATTTGCGACAGAAAAAAAATTAATTTTTGCAACATTTACTATAGAAAAGGCAATCCCTTGCGTAATTAAAATTTGCGACAGTAAAAAATGAATTTTTGAATAATTTACTATAGAAAAGGCAATCCCTGGCGTAATTAAAATTTGAGACACTAAACAATTATTTTTTGCAAAATTTACTATAGAAAAGGCAATCCCTGGCGTAATTAAAATTTGAGACAGTAAAAAATTAATTTTTGAATAATTTACTATACAAAAGGCAATCCCTGGCGTAATTAAAATTTGCGACACTAAACAATTATTTTTTGCAAAATTTGCTATAGAAAAGGCAATCCCTGGCGTAATTAAAATTTGCGACACTAAACAATTATTTTTTGAATAATTTACTATAGAAAAGGCAATCCCTGGCGTAATTAAAATTTGAGACAGTATAAAATTATTTTTTGAATAATTTACTATAGAAAAGGCAATCCCTGGCGTAATTAAAATTTGAGACAGTAAAAAAATATTTTTTGAATAATTTACTATAGAAAAGGCAATCCCTGGCGTAATTAAAATTTGCGACAGTAAAAAACTATTTTTTGAATAATTTACTATAGAAAAGGCAATCCCTGGCGTAATTAAAATTTGCGACAGTAAAAAATTATTTTTTGAATAATACTATAGAAAAGGCAATCCCTGGCGTAATTAAAATTTGAGACAGTAAAAAAATATTTTTTTGAATAATTTACTATAGAAAAGGCAATCCTGGCGTAATTAAAATTTGCGACAGTAAAAAACTATTTTTTGAATAATTTACTATAGAAAAGGCAATCCCTGGCGTAATTAAAATTTGCGACAGTAAAAAATTATTTTTTGAATAATTTACTATAGAAAAGGCAATCCCTGGCGTAATTAAAATTTGAGACAGTAAAAAATGAATTTTTGAATAATTTACTATAGAAAAGGCAATCCCTGGCGTAATTAAAATTTGCGACACTAAACAATTATTTTTTGAATAATTTACTATAGAAAAGGCAATCCCTGGCGTAATTAAAATTTGCGACACTAAACAATTATTTTTTGAATAATTTACTATAGAAAAGGCAATCCCTGGCGTAATTAAAATTTGAGACAGTAAAAAATGAATTTTAGAATAATTTACTATAGAAAAGGCAATCCCTGGCGTAATTAAAATTTGAGACAGTAAAAAAATATTTTTTGAATAATTTACTATAGAAAAGGCAATCCCTGGCGTAATTAAAATTTGCGACAGTAAAAAATTATTTTTTGAATAATTTACTATAGAAAAGGGCAATCCCTGGCGTAATTAAAATTTGCGACAGTAAAAAATTATTTTTTGAATAATTTACTATAGAAAAGGCAATCCCTGGCGTAATTAAAATTTGCGACACTAAACAATTATTTTTTGCAAAATTTACTATAGAAAAGGCAATCCCTGGCGTAATTAAAATTTGCGACACTAAACAATTATTTTTTGAATAATTTACTATAGAAAAGGCAATCCCTGGCGTAATTAAAATTTGCGACAGTAAAAAATTATTTTTTGAATAATTTACTATAGAAAAGGCAATCCCTGGCGTAATTAAAATTTGCGACACTAAACAATTATTTTTTGCAAAATTTACTATAGAAAAGGCAATCCCTGGCGTAATTAAAATTTGCGACACTAAACAATTATTTTTTGAATAATTTACTATAGAAAAGGCAATCCCTGGCGTAATTAAAATTTGAGACAGTATAAAATTATTTTTTGAATAATTTACTATAGAAAAGGCAATCCCTGGCGTAATTAAAATTTGAGACAGTAAAAAAATATTTTTTGAATAATTTACTATAGAAAAGGCAATCCCTGGCGTAATTAAAATTTGTGACACTAACAATTATTTTTTGAATAATTTACTATAGAAAAGGCAATCCCTGGCGTAATTAAAATTTGCGACAGTAAAAAATTATTTTTTTGAATAATTTACTATAGAAAAGGCAATCCCTGGCGTAATTAAAATTTGCGACACTAAACAATTATTTTTTGCAAAATTTACTATAGAAAAGGCAATCCCTGGCGTAATTAAAATTTGCGACACTAAACAATTATTTTTTGAATAATTTACTATAGAAAAGGCAATCCCTGGCGTAATTAAAATTTGCGACAGTAAAAAATTATTTTTTGAATAATTTACTATAGAAAAGGCAATCCCTGGCGTAATTAAAATTTGCGACACTAAACAATTATTTTTTGCAAAATTTACTATAGAAAAGGCAATCCCTGGCGTAATTAAAATTTGCGACACTAAACAATTATTTTTTGAATAATTTACTATAGAAAAGGCAATCCCTGGCGTAATTAAAATTTGAGACAGTATAAAATTATTTTTTGAATAATTTACTATAGAAAAGGCAATCCCTGGCGTAATTAAAATTTGAGACAGTAAAAAAATATTTTTTGAATAATTTACTATAGAAAAGGCAATCCCTGGCGTAATTAAAATTTGTGACACTAAACAATTATTTTTTGAATAATTTACTATAGAAAAGGCAATCCCTGGCGTAATTATAATTTGCGACAGTAAAAAATGAATTTTTGAATAATTTACTATAGAAAAGGCAATCCCTGGCGTAATTAAAATTTGAGACACTTAGCAATTATTTTTTGCAAAATTTACTATACAAAAGGCAATCCCTGGCGTAATTAAAATTTGCGACAGTAAAAAATGAATTTTTGAATAATTTACTATAGAAAAGGCAATCCCTGGCGTAATTAAAATTTGAGACAGTAAAAAATTATTTTTTGAATAATTTACTATAGAAAAGGCAATCCCTGGCGTAATTAAAATTTGAGACAGTAAAAAATGAATTTTTGAATAATTTACTATACAAAAGGCAATCCCTAGCGTAATTAAAATTTGAGACAGTAAAAAATGAATTTTTGAATAATTTACTATAGCAAAGGCAATCCCTGGCGTAATTAAAATTTGCGACAGAAAAAATTAATTTTTGCAACATTTACTATAGAAAAGGCAATCCCTGGCGTAATTAAAATTTGCGACAGTAAAAAATGAATTTTGAATAATTTACTATAGAAAAGGCAATCCCTGGCGTAATTAAAATTTGCGACATTATAAAATTATTTTTGCAAAATTTACTATAGAAAAGGCAATCCCTGGCGTAATTAAATTTGCGACAGTAAAAAATTAGTTTTTGAATAATTTACTATAGAAAAGGCAATCCCTGGCGTAATTAAAATTTGAGACAGTAAAAAATTATTTTTTGAATAATTTACTATACAAAAGGCAATCCCTGGCGTAATTAAAATTTGCGACAGTAAAAAATGAATTTTTTAATAATTTACTATAGAAAAGGCAATCCCTGGCGTAATTAAAATTTGAGACACTAAACAATTATTTTTTGAATAATTTACTATAGAAAAGGCAATCCCTGGCGTAATTAAAATTTGCGACAGTAAAAATTATTTTTTTTTATTTAATTTAAATTAGTGAATAATATTTACTATAGAAAAGGCAATCCCTGGCGTAATTAAAATTTGCGACAGTAAAAAATTATTTTTTGAATAATTTACTATAGAAAAGGCAATCCCTGGCGTAATTAAAATTTGAGACAGTAAAAAATGAATTTTTGCAAAATTTACTATAGAAAAGGCAATCCCTGGCGTAATTAAAATTTGAGACAGTAAAAAATGAATTTTTGAATAATTTACTATAGAAAAGGCAATCCCTGGCGTAATTAAAATTTGAGACAGTAAAAAATTATTTTTTGAATAATTTACTATAGAAAAGGCAATCCCCAGGCGTAATTAAAATTTGAGACAGTAAAAAATGAATTTTTGAATAATTTACTATAGAAAAGGCAAACCCTGGCGTAATTAAAATTTGCGACAGAAAAAAAGTTAATTTTTGCAACATTTACTATAGAAAAGGCAATCCCTGGCGTAGTTAAAATTTGCGACAGTAAAAAATGAATTTTTGAATAATTTACTATAGAAAAGGCAATCCCTGGCGTAATTAAAATTTGAGACACTAAACAATTATTTTTTGCAAAATTTACTATAGAAAAGGCAATCCCTGGCGTAATTAAAATTTGAGACAGTAAAAAATTAATTTTTGAATAATTTACTATACAAAAGGCAATCCCTGGCGTAATTAAAATTTGCGACACTAAACAATTATTTTTTGCAAAATTTACTATAGAAAAGGCAATCCCTGGCGTAATTAAAATTTGCGACAGTAAAAAATGATTTTTTTTAATAATTTACTATAGAAAAGGCAATCCCTGGCGTAATTAAAATTTGAGACACTAAACAATTATTTTTTGAATAATTTACTATAGAAAAGGCAATCCCTGGCGTAATTAAAATTTGCGACAGTAAAAAATTATTTTTTGAATAATTTACTATAGAAAAGGCAATCCCTGGCGTAATTAAAATTTGCGACAGTAAAAAATTATTTTTTGAATAATTTACTATAGAAAAGGCAATCCCTGGCGTAATTAAAATTTGAGACAGTAAAAAATGAATTTTTGCAAAATTTACTATAGAAAAGGCAATCCCTGGCGTAATTAAAATTTGAGACAGTAAAAAATGAATTTTTGAATAATTTACTATAGAAAAGGCAATCCCTGGCGTAATTAAAATTTGAGACAGTAAAAAATTATTTTTTGAATAATTTACTATAGAAAAGGCAATCCCAGGCGTAATTAAAATTTGAGACAGTAAAAAATGAATTTTTGAATAATTTACTATAGAAAAGGCAATCCCTGGCGTAATTAAAATTTGCGACAGAAAAAAAATTAATTTTTGCAACATTTACTATAGAAAAGGCAATCCCTGGCGTAGTTAAAATTTGCGACAGTAAAAAATGAATTTTTGAATAATTTACTATAGAAAAGGCAATCCCTGGCGTAATTAAAATTTGAGACACTAAACAATTATTTTTTGCAAAATTTACTATAGAAAAGGCAATCCCTGGCGTAATTAAAATTTGAGACAGTAAAAAATTAATTTTTGAATAATTTACTATACAAAAGGCAATCCCTGGCGTAATTAAAATTTGCGACACTAAACAATTATTTTTTGCAAAATTTACTATAGAAAAGGCAATCCCTGGCGTAATTAAAATTTGCGACACTAAACAATTATTTTTTGAATAATTTACTACAGAAAAGGCAATCCCTGGCGTATTAAAATTTGAGACAGTACAAAATTATTTTTTGAATAATTTACTATAGAAAAGGCAATCCCTGGCGTAATTAAAATTTGAGACAGCAAAAAAATATTTTTTGAATAATTTACTATAGAAAAGGCAATGCCTGGCGTAATTAAAATTTGCGACAGTAAAAAATTATTTTTTGAATAAATTACTATAGAAAAGGCAATCCCTGGCGTAATTAAAATTTGCGACAGTAAAAAATTATTTTTTGAATAATTTACTATAGAAAAGGCAATCCCTGGCGTAATTAAAATTTGAGACAGTAAAAAATGAATTTTTGAATAATTTACTATAGAAAAGGCAATCCCTGGCGTAATTAAAATTTGAGACAGTAAAAAATGAATTTTTGAATAATTTACTATAGAAAAGGCAATCCCTGGCGTAATTAAAATTTGCGACACTAAACAATAATTTTTTGAATAATTTACTATAGAAAAGGCAATCCCTGGCGTAATTATAATTTCCGACAGTAAAAAATGAATTTTTGAATAATTTACTATAGAAAAGGCAATCCCTGGCGTAATTAAAATTTGAGACTTTAAACAATTATTTTTTGCAAAATTTACTATACAAAAGGCAATCCCTGGCGTAATTAAAATTTGCGACAGTAAAAAATGAATTTTTGAATAATTTACTATAGAAAAGGCAATCCTGGCGTAATTAAAATTTGCGACAGTAAAAAAATTATTTTTTGAATAATTTACTATAGAAAAGGCAATCCCTGGCGTAATTAAAATTTGAGACAGTAAAAAATGAATTTTTGAATAATTTACTATAGAAAAGGCAATCCCTGGCGTAATTAAAATTGCGACACTAAACAATTATTTTTTGAATAATTTACTATAGAAAATGCAATCCTGGCGTAATTAAAATTTGAGACAGTAAAAAATGAATTTTTGAATAATTTACTATAGAAAAGGCAATCCCTGGCGTAATTAAAATTTGACACAGTAAAAAATGAATTTTTGAATAATTTACTATAGAAAAGGCAATCCCTGGCGTAATTAACATTTGAGACACTAAACAATTAATTTTTGCAACATTTACTATAGAAAAGGCAATCCCTGGCGTAATTAAAATTTGCGACAGTAAAAAATTATTTTTGAATAATTTACTATAGAAAAGGCAATCCCTGGCGTAATTAAAATTTGAGACAGTAAAAAATGAATATTTGCAAAATTTACTATAGAAAAGGCAATCCCTGGCGTAATTAAAATTTGAGACAGAAAAAAATTAATTTTTGCAACATTTACTATAGAAAAGGCAATCCCTGCGCAATTAAAATTTGCGACAGTAAAAAATGAATTTTTGAATAATTTACTATAGAAAAGGCAATCCCTGCGTAATTAAAATTTGAGACAGTAAAAAATGAATTTTTGCAAAATTTACTATAGAAAAGGCAATCCCTGGCGTAATTAAAATTTGAGACAGTAAAAAATGAATTTTTGAATAATTTACTATAGAAAAGGCAATCCCTGGCGTAATTAAAATTTGAGACAGTAAAAAATTATTTTTTGAATAATTTACTATAGAAAAGGCAATCCCTGGCGTAATTAAAATTTGCGACAGAAAAAAATTAATTTTTGCAACATTTACTATAGAAAAGGCAATCCCTGGCGTAATTAAAATTTGAGACAGTAAAAAATGAATTTTTGAATAATTTAGTATAGAAAAGGCAATCCCTGACGTAATTAAAATTTGAGACACTAAACAATTATTTTTTGCAAAATTTACTATAGAAAGGCAATCCCTGGCGTAATTAAAATTTGAGACAGTAAAAAATTAATTTTTGAATAATTTACTATACAAAAGGCAATCCCTGGCGTAATTAAAATTTGCGACACTAAACAATTATTTTTTGCAAAATTTACTATAGAAAAGGCAATCCCTGGCGTAATTAAAATTTGCGACACTAAACAATTATTTTTTGAATAATTTACTATAGAAAAGGCAATCCCTGGCGTGATTAAAATTTGAGACAGTATAAAATTATTTTTTGAATAATTTACTATAGAAAAGGCAATCCCTGGCGTAATTAAATTTGAGACAGTAAAAAAATATTTTTTGAATAATTTACTATAGAAAAGGCAATCCCTGGCGTAATTAAAATTTGCGACAGTAAAAAATTATTTTTTGAATAATTTACTATAGAAAAGGCAATCCCTGGCGTAATTAAAATTTGCGACAGTAAAAAATTATTTTTTGAATAATTTACTATAGAAAAGGCAATCCCTGGCGTAATTAAAATTTGAGACAGTAAAAAATGAATTTTTGAATAATTTACTATAGAAAAGGCAATCCCTGGCGTAATTAAAATTTGAGACAGTAAAAAATTATTTTTTGAATAATTTACTATAGAAAAGGCAATCCCTGGCGTAATTAAAATTTGAGACAGTAAAAAATGAATTTTTGAATAATTTACTATACAAAAGGCAATCCCTGGCGTAATTAAAATTTGAGACAGTAAAAAATGAGTTTTTGAATAATTTACTATAGAAAAGGCAATCCCTGGCGTAATTAAAATTTGCGACAGAAAAAAATTAATTTTTGCAACATTTACTATAGAAAAGGCAATCCCTGGCGCAATTAAAATTTGCGACAGTAAAAAATTATTTTTTGAATAATTTACTATAGAAAAGGCAATCCCTGGCGTAATTAAAATTTGCGACAGTAAAAAATTATTTTTTGAATAATTTACTATAGAAAAGGCAATCCCTGGCGTATTTAAAATTTGCAACAGTAAAAAATTAGTTTTGAATAATTTACTATAGAAAAGGCAATCCCTGGCGTAATTATAATTTGCGACAGAAAAAAATTAATTTTTGAATAATTTACTATAGAAAAGGCAATCCCTGGCGTAATTAAAATTTGAGACAGTAAAAAATGAATTTTTGAATAATTTACTATAGAAAAGGCAATCCCTGGCGTAATTAAAATTTGCGAAACTGAACAATTATTTTTTGCAAAATTTACTATAGAAAAGGCAATCCCTGGCGTAATTAAAATTTGCGACACTAAACAATTATTTTTTGAATAATTTACTATAGAAAAGGCAATCCCTGGCGTAATTAAAATTTGCGACACTAAACAATTATTTTTTGAATAATTTACTATAGAAAAGGCAATCCCTGTCGTAATTATAATTTGCGACAGTAAAAAATGAATTTTTGAATAATTTACTATAGAAAAGGCAATCCCTGGCGTAATTAAAATTTGAGACACTAAACAATTATTTTTTGCAAAATTTACTATACAAAAGGCAATCCCTGGCGTAATTAAAAATTTGCGACAGTAAAAAATGAATTTTTGAATAATTTACTATAGAAAAGGCAATCCCTGGCGTAATTAAAATTTGAGACAGTAAAAAATTATTTTTTGAATAATTTACTATAGAAAAGGCAATCCCTGGCGTATTTAAAATTTGCAACAGTAAAAAATTAGTTTTGAATAATTTACTATAGAAAAGGCAATCCCTGGCGTAATTAAAATTTGAGACAGTAAAAAATGAATTTTTGAATAATTTACTATAGAAAAGGCAATCCCTGGCGTAATTAAAATTTGAGACAGTAAAAAATGAATTTTTGAATAATTTACTATAGAAAAGGCAATCCCTGGCGTAATTAAAATTTGCGACACTAAATAATTATTTTTTGAATAATTTACTATAGAAAAGGCAATCCCTGTCGTAATTATAATTTGCGACAGTAAAAAATGAATTTTTGAATAATTTACTATAGAAAAGGCAATCCCTGGCGTAATTAAAATTTGAGACACTAAACAATTATTTTTTGCAAAATTTACTATACAAAAGGCAATCCCTGGCGTAATTAAAAATTTGCGACAGTAAAAAATGAATTTTTGAATAATTTACTATAGAAAAGGCAATCCCTGGCGTAATTAAAATTTGAGACAGTAAAAAATTATTTTTTGAATAATTTACTATAGAAAAGGCAATCCCTGGCGTAATTAAAATTTGAGACAGTAAAAAATGAATTTTTGAATAATTTACTATACAAAAGGCAATCCCTGGCGTAATTAAAATTTGAGACAGTAAAAAATGAATTTTTGAATAATTTACTATAGAAAAGGCAATCCCTGGCGTAATTAAAATTTGCGACAGAAAAAAATTAATTTTTGCAACATTTACTATAGAAAAGGCAATCCCTGGCGCAATTAAAATTTGCGACAGTAAAAAATTATTTTTTGAATAATTTACTATAGAAAAGGCAATCCCTGGCGTAATTAAAATTTGCGACAGTAAAAAATTATTTTTTGAATAATTTACTATAGAAAAGGCAATCCCTGGCGTATTTAAAATTTGCAACAGTAAAAAATTAGTTTTGAATAATTTACTATAGAAAAGGCAATCCCTGGCGTAATTAAAATTTGCGACAGAAAAAAATTAATTTTTGAATAATTTACTATAGAAAAGGCAATCCCTGGCGTAATTAAAATTTGAGACAGTAAAAAATGAATTTTTGAATAATTTGCTATAGAAAAGGCAATCCCTGGCGTAATTAAAATTTGCGACACTGAACAATTATTTTTTGCAAAATTTACTATAGAAAAGGCAATCCCTGGCGTAATTAAAATTTGCGACACTAAACAATTATTTTTTGAATAATTTACTATAGAAAAGGCAATCCCTGGCGTAATTAAAATTTGAGACAGTATAAAATTATTTTTTGAATAATTTACTATAGAAAAGGCAATCCCTGGCGTAATTAAAATTTGAGACAGTAAAAAATATTTTTTGAATAATTTACTATAGAAAAGGCAATCCCTGGCGTAATTAAAATTTGCGACAGTAAAAAATTATTTTTTGAATAATTTACTATAGAAAAGGCAATCCCTGGCGTAATTAAAATTTGCGACAGTAAAAAATTATTTTTTGAATAATTTACTATAGAAAAGGCAATCCCTGGCGTAATTAAAATTTGAGACAGTAAAAAATGAATTTTTGAATAATTTACTATAGAAAAGGCAATCCCTGGCGTAATTAAAATTTGAGACAGTAAAAAATGAATTTTTGAATAATTTACTATAGAAAAGGCAATCCCTGGCGTAATTAAAATTTGCGACACTAAACAATAATTTTTTTTTAATAATTTACTATAGAAAAGGCAATCCCTGACGTAATTATAATTTGCGACAGTAAAAAATGAATTTTTGAATAATTTACTATAGAAAAGGCAATACCTGGCATAATTAAAATTTGAGACACTAAACAATTATTTTTTGCAAAATTTACTATACAAAAGGCAATCCCTGGCGTAATTAAAAATTTGCGACAGTAAAAAATGAATTTTTGAATAATTTACTATAGAAAAGGCAATCCCTGGCGTAATTAAAATTTGAGACAGTAAAAAATTATTTTTTGAATAATTTACTATAGAAAAGGCAATCCCTGGCGTAATTAAAATTTGAGACAGTAAAAAATGAATTTTTGAATAATTTACTATACAAAAGGCAATCCCTGGCGTAATTAAAATTTGAGACAGTAAAAAATGAATTTTTGAATAATTTACTATAGAAAAGGCAATCCCTGGCGTAATTAAAATTTGCGACAGAAAAAAATTAATTTTTGCAACATTTACTATAGAAAAGGCAATCCCTGGCGCAATTAAAATTTGCGACAGTAAAAAATTATTTTTTGAATAATTTACTATAGAAAAGGCAATCCCTGGCGTAATTAAAATTTGCGACAGTAAAAAATTATTTTTTGAATAATTTACTATAGAAAAGGCAATCCCTGGCGTATTTAAAATTTGCAACAGTAAAAAATTAGTTTTGAATAATTTACTATAGAAAAGGCAATCCCTGGCGTAATTAAAATTTGCGACAGAAAAAAATTAATTTTTGAATAATTTACTATAGAAAAGGCAATCCCTGGCGTAATTAAAATTTGAGACAGTAAAAAATGAATTTTTGAATAATTTGCTATAGAAAAGGCAATCCCTGGCGTAATTAAAATTTGCGACACTGAACAATTATTTTTTGCAAAATTTACTATAGAAAAGGCAATCCCTGGCGTAATTAAAATTTGCGACACTAAACAATTATTTTTTGAATAATTTACTATAGAAAAGGCAATCCCTGGCGTAATTAAAATTTGAGACAGTATAAAATTATTTTTTGAATAATTTACTATAGAAAAGGCAATCCCTGGCGTAATTAAAATTTGAGACAGTAAAAAAATATTTTTTGAATAATTTACTATAGAAAAGGCAATCCCTGGCGTAATTAAAATTTGCGACAGTAAAAAATTATTTTTTGAATAATTTACTATAGAAAAGGCAATCCCTGGCGTAATTAAAATTTGCGACAGTAAAAAATTATTTTTTGAATAATTTACTATAGAAAAGGCAATCCCTGGCGTAATTAAAATTTGAGACAGTAAAAAATGAATTTTTGAATAATTTACTATAGAAAAGGCAATCCCTGGCGTAATTAAAATTTGAGACAGTAAAAAATGAATTTTTGAATAATTTACTATAGAAAAGGCAATCCCTGGCGTAATTAAAATTTGCGACACTAAACAATAATTTTTTTTTAATAATTTACTATAGAAAAGGCAATCCCTGACGTAATTATAATTTGCGACAGTAAAAAATGAATTTTTGAATAATTTACTATAGAAAAGGCAATACCTGGCATAATTAAAATTTGAGACACTAAACAATTATTTTTTGCAAAATTTTCTATACAAAAGGCAATCCCTGGCGTAATTAAAATTTGCGACAGTAAAAAATGAATTATTGAATAATTTACTATAGAAAAGGCAATCCCTGGCGTAATTAAAATTTGAGACAGTAAAAAATTATTTTTTGAATAATTTACTATAGAAAAGGCAATCCCTGGCGTAATTAAAATTTGAGACAGTAAAAAATGAATTTTTGAATAATTTACTATACAAAAGGCAATCCCTGGCGTAATTAAAATTTGAGACAGTAAAAAATGAATTTTTGAATAATTTACTATAGAAAAGGCAATCCCTGGCGTAATTAAAATTTGCGACAGAAAAAAATTAATTTTTGCAACATTTACTATAGAAAAGGCAATCCCTGGCGTAATTAAAATTTGCGACAGTAAAAAATGAATTTTTGAATAATTTACTATAGAAAAGGCAATCCCTGGCGTAATTAAAATTTGCGACAGTATAAAATTATTTGTTGCAAAATTTACTATAGAAAAGGCAATCCCTGGCGTAATTAAAATTTGCGACAGTAAAAAATTAGTTTTTGAATAATTTACTATAGAAAAGGCAATCCCTGGTGTAATTAAAATTTGAGACAGTAAAAAATTATTTTTTGAATAATTTACTATACAAAAGGCAATCCCTGGCGTAATTAAAATTTGAGACAGTAAAAAATGAATTTTTGAATAATTTACTATAGAAAAGGCAATCCCTGGCGTAATTAAAATTTGCGACAGTATAAAATTATTTTTTGAATAATTTACTATAGAAAAGGCAATCCCTGGCGTAATTAAAATTTTCGACAGTAAAAAATTATTTTGTGAATAATTTACTATAGAAAAGGCAATCCCTGGCGTAATTAAAATTTGCGACAGTATAAAATTATTTTTTGAATAATTTACTATAGAAAAGGCAATCCCTGGCGTAATTAAAATTTGCGACACTAAACAATTATTTTTTGCAAAATTTACTATAGAAAAGGCAATCCCTGGCGTATTTAAAATTTTCAACAGTAAAAAATTATTTTTTGCAACATTTACTATAGAAAAGGCAATCCCTGGCGTAATTAAAATTTGCGACAGTAAAAAATTAGTTTTTGCAAAATTTACTATAGAAAAGGCAATCCCTGGCGTAATTAAAATTTGCGACAGTATAAAATTATTTTTTGAATAATTTACTATAGAAAAGGCAATCCCTGGCGTAATTAAAATTTGCGACAGAAAAAAATTAATTTTTGAATAATCTACTATAGAAAAGGCAATCCCTGGCGTAATTAAAATTTGAGACAGTAAAAAATGAATTTTTGAATAATTTACTATAGAAAAGGCAAGCCCTGGCGTAATTAAAATTTGCGACACTAAACAATTATTTTTTGCAAAATTTACTATAGAAAAGGCAATCCCTGGCGTATTTAAAATTTGCAACAGTAAAAAATTATTTTTTGCAACATTTACTATAGAAAAGGCAATCCCTGGCGTAATTAAAATTTGCGACAGTAAAAAATTAGTTTTTGCAAAATTTACTATAGAAAAGGCAATCCCTGGCGTAATTAAAATTTGCGACAGTATAAAATTATTTTTTGAATAATTTACTATAGAAAAGGCAATCCCTGGCGTAATTAAAATTTGCGACAGAAAAAAATTAATTTTTGAATAATTTACTATAGAAAAGGCAATCCCTGGCGTAATTAAAATTTGTGACAGAAAAAATTATTTTTTGCAAAATTTACTATAGAAAAGGCAATCCCTGGCGTATTTAAAATTTGCGACAGTAAAAAATTATTTTTTGAATAATTTACTATAGAAAAGGCAATCCCTGGCGTAATTAAAATTTGCGACACTAAATAATTATTTTTTGCAAAATTTACTATAGAAAAGGCAATCCCTGGCGTAATTAAAATTTGCGACAGTAAAAAATTATTTTTTGAATAATTTACTATAGAAAAGGCAATCCCTGGCGTAATTAAAATTTGAGACAGTAAAAAATGAATTTTTGAATAATTTACTATAGAAAAGGCAATCCCTGGCGTAATTATAATTTGCGACAGTAAAAAATTATTTTTTGAATAATTTACTATAGCAAAGGCAATCCCTGGCGTAATTAAAATTAGAGACAGTAAAAAATGAATTTTTGAATAATTTACTATAGAAAAGGCAATCCCTGGCGTAATTATAAGTTGCGACAGTAAAAAATTATTTTTTGAATAATTTACTATAGAAAAGCAATCCCTGGCGTAATTATAATTTGCGACAGTAAAAAATTATTTTTTGAATAATTTACTATAGAAAAGGCAATCCCTGGCGTAATTATAATTTGCGACAGTAAAAAATTATTTTTTGAATATTTTACTATAGAAAAGGCAATCCCTGGCGTAATTAAAATTTGCGACACTAAACAATTATTTTTTGCAAAATTTACTATAGAAAAGGCAATCCCTGGCGTAATTAAAATTTGCGACAGTAAAAAATTATTTTTTGAATAATTTACTATAGAAAAGGCAATCCCTGGCGTAATTAAAATTTGAGACAGTAAGAAATGAATTTTTGAATAATTTACTATAGAAAAGGCAATCCCTGGCGTAATTATAATTTGCGACAGTAAAAAATTATTTTTTGAATAATTTACTATAGAAAAGGCAATCCCTGGCGTAATTAAAATTTGCGACAGTAAAAAATTATTTTTTGAATAATTTACTATAGAAAAGGCAATCCCTGGCGTAATTAAAATTTGCGACACTAAACAATTATTTTTTTGCAAAATTTACTATAGAAAAGGTAATCCCTGGCGTAATTAAAATTTGCGACACTAAACAATTTTTTTTTGCAAAATTTACTATAGAAAAGGCAATCCCTGGCGTAATTAAAATTTGCGACAGTAAAAAATGAATTTTTGAATAATTTACTATAGAAAAGGCAATCCCTGGCGTAATTATAATTTGCGACAGTAAAAAATTATTTTTTGAATAATTTACTATAGAAAAGGCAATCCCTGGCGTAATTAAAATTTGTGACAGAAAAAATTATTTTTTGCAAAATTTACTATAGAAAAGGCAATCCCTGGCGTATTTAAAATTTGCGACAGTAAAAAATTATTTTTTGAATAATTTACTATAGAAAAGGCAATCCCTGGCGTAATTAAAATTTGCGACACTAAACAATTATTTTTTGCAAAATTTACTATAGAAAAGGCAATCCCTACCGTAATTAAAATTTGCGACAGTAAAAAATTATTTTTTGAATAATTTACTATAGAAAAGGCAATCCCTGGCGTAATTAAAATTTGAGACAGTAAAAAATGAATTTTTGAATAATTTACTATAGAAAAGGCAATCCCTGGCGTAATTAAAATTTGCGACACTAAACAATTAGTTTTTGCAAAATTTACTATAGAAAAGGCAATCCCTGGCGTAATTAAAATTTGCGACAGTGAAAAATTATTTTTTGAATAATTTACTATAGAGAAGGCAATCGCTGGCGTAATTAAAATTTGCGACACTAAACAATTATTTTTTGCAAAATTTACTATAGAAAAGGCAATCCCTGGCGTAATTAAAATTTGCGACAGTAAAAAATTATTTTTTGAATAATTTACTATAGAAAAGGCAATCCCTGGCGTAATTAAAATTTGTGACAGAAAAATTATTTTTTGAATAATTTACTATAGAAAAGGCAATCCCTGGCGTAATTAAAATTTGCGACAGAAAAAAATTAATTTTTGAATAATTTACTATAGAAAAGGCAATCCCTGGACTAATTAAAATTTGAGACAGTAAAAAATTATTTTTTGAATAATTTACTATAGAAAAGGCAATCCCTGGCGTAATTAAAATTTGCGACAGAAAAAAATTAATTTTTGCAAAATTTACTATAGAAAAGGCAATCCCTGGCGTAATTAAAATTTGAGACAGTAAAAAATGAATTTTTGAATAATTTACTATAGAAAAGGCAATCCCTGGCGTAATTAAAATTTGCGACAGTAAAAAATTTACTACAGAAAAGGCAATCCCTGGCGTAATTAAAATTTGCGACACTAAACAATTAGTTTTTGCAAAATTTACTATAGAAAAGGCAATCCCTGGCGTAATTAAAATTTGCGACAGTGAAAAATTATTTTTTGAATAATTTACTATAGAAAAGGCAATCCCTGGCGTAATTAAAATTTGCGACACTAAACAATTATTTTTTGCAAAATTTACTATAGAAAAGGCAATCCCTGGCGTAATTAAAATTTGCGACAGTAAAAAATTATTTTTTGAATAATTTACTATAGAAAAGGCAATCCCTGGCGTAATTAAAATTTGAGACAGTAAAAAATGAATTTTTGAATAATTTACTATAGAAAAGGCAATCCCTGGCGTAATTATAATTTGCGACAGAAAAAATTATTTTTTGAATAATTTACTATAGAAAAGGCAATCCCTGGCGTAATTCAAAAGTGCGACAGTAAAAAATTAGTTTTTGCAAAATTTACTATAGAAAAGGCAATCCCTGGCGTATTTAAAATTTGCGACAGTATAAAATTATTTTTTGAATAATTTACTATAAAAAAGGCAATCCCAGGCGTAATTAAAATTTGCGACACTAAACAATTAGTTTTTGAATAATTTACTATAGAAAAGGCAATCCCTGGCGTAATTAAAATTTGAGACAGTAAAAAATTAATTTTTGAATAATTTACTATAGAAAAGGCAATCCCTGGCGTAATTAAAATTTGCGACAGTAAAAAATAAATTTTTGAATAATTTACTATAGAAAAGGCAATCCCTGGCGTAATTAAAATTTGCGACAGTATAAAATTATTTTTTGAATAATTTACTATAGAAAAGGCAATCCCTGGCGTATTTAAAATTTGAGACAGTAAAAAATGAATTTTTGAATAATTTACTATAGAAAAGGCAATCCCTGGCGTAATTAAAATTTGCGACAGTAAAAAATTATTTTTTGAATATTTTACTATACAAAAGGCAATCCCTGGCGTATTTAAAATTTGCAACAGTAAAAAATTATTTTTTGCAACATTAACTATAGAAAAGGCAATCCCTGGCGTAATTAAAATTTGCGACAGTAAAAAATTAGTTTTTGCAAAATTTACTATAGAAAAGGCAATCCCTGGCGTATTTAAAATTTGCGTCAGTATAAAATTATTTTTTGAATAATTTACTATAGAAAAGGCAATCCCTGGCGTAAATAAAATTTGCGACAGTAATAAATTATTTTTTGAATAACTTACTATAGAAAAGGCAATCCCTGGCGTATTTAAAATTTGCAACAGTAAAAAATTATTTTTTGAATAATTTACTATAGAAAAGGCAATCCCTGGCGTAATTAAAATTTGAGACAATAAAAAATGATTTTTTGAATAATTTACTATAGAAAACGCAATCCCTGGCGAAATTAAAATTTGCAACAGTAAAAAATTATTTTTTGCAACATTTACTATAGAAAAGGCAATCCCTGGGGTAATTAAAATTTGCGACAGTAAAAAATTATTTTTTGAATAATTTACTATAGAAAAGGCAATCCCTGGCGTAATTAAAATTTGCGACAGTAAAAAATTATTTTTTGCAAAATTTACTATAGAAAAGGCAATCCCTGGCGTAATTAAAATTTGTGACAGAAAAAATTATTTTTTGAATAATTTACTATAGAAAAGGCAATCCCTGGCGTAATTAAAATTTGCGACAGAAAAAAATTAATTTTTGAATAATTTACTATAGAAATGGCAATCCCTGGCGTAATTAAAATTTGCGACACTAAACAATTAGTTTTTGCAAAATTTACTATAGAAAAGGCAATTCCTGGCGTAATTAAAATTTGCGACAGTAAAAAATTATTTTTTGAATAATTTACTATAGAAAAGGCAATCCCTGGCGTAATTAAAATTTGTGACAGAAAAAAATATTTTTTGAATAATTTACTATAGAAAAGGCAATCCCTGGCGTAATTAAAATTTGAGACAGTAAAAAATGAATTTTTGAATAATTTACTATAGAAAAGGCAATCCCTGGCGTAATTAAAATTTGCGACAGTAAAAAATTATTTTTTGAATAATTTACTATACAAAAGGCAATCCCTGGCGTATTTAAAATTTGCAACAGTAAAAAATTATTTTTTGCAACATTTACTATAGAAAAGGCAATCCCTGGCGTAATTAAAATTTGCGACAGTAAAAAATTAGTTTTTGCAAAATTTACTATAGAAAAGGCAATCCCTGGCGCATTTAAAATTTGCGACAGTATAAAATTATTTTTTGAATAATTTACTTTAGAAAAGGCAATCCCTGGCGTAATTAAAATTTGCGACACTAAACAATTATTTTTTGAATAATTTACTATAGAAAAGGCAATCCCTGGCGTAATTAAAATTTGAGACAGTAAAAAATGAATTTTTGAATAATTTACTATAGAAAAGGCAATCCCTGGCGTAATTAAAATTTGCGACCGTAAAAAATGAATTTTTGAATAATTTACTATACAAAAGGCAATCCCTGGCGTATTTAAAATTTGCAACAGTAAAAAATTATTTTTTGCAAAATTTACTATAGAAAAGGCAATCCCTGGCGTAATTAAAATTTGAGACAGTAAAAAACGAATTTTTGAATAATTTACTATAGAAAAGGCAATCCCTGGCGTAATTAAAATTTGCGACAGTATAAAATTATTTTTTGAATAATTTACTATAGAAAAGGCAATCCCTGGCGTATTTAAAATTTGAGACAGTAAAAAATGAATTTTTGAATAATTTACTATAGAAAAGGCAATCCCTGGCGTAATTAAAATTTGCGACAGTAAAAAATTATTTTTTGAATAATTTACTATACAAAAGGCAATCCCTGGCGTATTTAAAATTTGCAACAGTAAAAAATTATTTTTTGCAACATTTACTATAGAAAAGGCAATCCCTGGCGTAATTAAAGTTTGCGACAGTAAAAAATTAGTTTTTGCAAAATTTACTATAGAAAAGGCAATCCCTGGCGTATTTAAAATTTGCAACAGTATAAAATTATTTTTTGAATAATTTACTATAGAAAAGGCAATCCCTGACGTAATTAAAATTTGCGACAGTAAAAAATTATTTTTTTGAATAATTTACTATAGAAAAGGCAATCCCTGGCGTATTTAAAATTTGCGACAGTAAAAAATGAATTTTTGAATAATTTACTATAGAAAAGGCAATCCCTGGCGTATTTAAAATTTGCAACAGTAAAAAATTATTTTTTGAATAATTTACTATAGAAAAGGCAATCCCTGGCGTATTTAAAATTTGAGACAGTAAAAAATGAATTTTTGAATAATTTACTATAGAAAAGGCAATCCCTGGCGTAATTAAAATTTGCGACAGTAAAAAATGAATTTTTGAAT
>CAWVNZ010002603.1:0-12000 GCA_963930735.1 Dioctria linearis
GAAATTATTTTTTGAATAATTTACTATAGAAAAGGCAATCCCTGGCGTAATTAAAATTTGCGACAGTATAAAATTATTTTTTGAATAATTTACTATAGAAAAGGCAATCCCTGGCGTAATTAAAATTTGCGACAGTAGAAAATTATTTTTTGAATAATTTCCTATAGAAAAGGGCAATCCCTGGCGTATTTAAAATTAGCGACAGTAAGAAATTAATTTGTGAGAAATTTACTATAGAAAAGGCAATCCCTGGGATATTTAAAATTTGCGACAGTAGAAAATTATTTTTTGAATAATTTACTATAGAAAAGGCAATCCCTGGCGTATTTAAAATTTGCGACAGTAAGAAATTAATTTGTGAGAAATTTACTATAGAAAAGGCAATCCCTGGCGTAATTAAAATTTGCGACAGTTGAAAATTATTTTTTGAATAATTTACTATAGAAAAGGCAATCCCTGGCGCAATTACAATTTGCGACAGTTGAAAATTATTTTTTGAATAATTTACTATAGAAAAGGCAATCCCTGGCGCAATTAAAATTTGCGACAGTATAAAATTATTTTTTGAATAATTTACTATAGAAAAGGCAATCCCTGCGTAATTAAAATTTGCGATAGTAGAAAATTATTTTTGAATAATTTACTATAGAAAAGGCAATCCCTGGCGTATTTAAAATTTGCGACAGTAAGAAATTAATTTGTGAGAAATTTACTATAGAAAAGACAATCCCTGGGATATTTAAAATTTGCGACAGTAGAAAATTATTTTTTGAATAATTTACTATAGAAAAGGAAATCCCAGGCGTAATTAAAATTTGCGACAGTATAAAATTATTTTTTGAATAATTTACTATAGAAAAGGCAATCCCTGGCGCACTTCAAATTTGCGACAGTAAAAATTATTTTTTTGAATAATTTACTATAGAAAAGGCAATCCCTGTCGTAATTAAAATTTGCGACAGTAAAAAATAATTTTTTGAATAATTTACTATAGAAAAGGCAATCCCTGGCGTAATTAAAATTTGCGACAGTTGGAAATTATTTTTGAATAATTTACTATAGAAAAGGCAATCCCTGGCGCAATTAAAATTTGCGACAGTATAAAATTATTTTTTGAATAATTTACTATAGAAAAGGAAATCCCTGGCGCACTTAAAATTTGCGACAGTAAAAAATTATTTTTTGAATAATTTACTATAGAAAAGGCAATCCCTGGCGTAATTAAAATTTGCGACAGTAAAAAATTATTTTTTGAATAATTTACTATAGAAAAGGCAATCCCTGGCGCAATTACAATTTGCGACAGTTGGAAATTATTTTTTGAATAATTTACTATAGAAAAGGCAATCCCTGGCGCAATTAAAATTTGCGACAGTATAAAATTATTTTTTGAATAATTTACTATAGAAAAGGCAATCCCTGGCGTAATTAAAATTTGCGACAGTAGAAAATTATTTTTTGAATAATTTACTATAGAAAAGGCAATCCCTGGCGTATTTGAAATTTGCGACAGTAAGAAATTAATTTGTGAGAAATTTACTATAGAAAATGCAATCCCTGGGATATTTAAAATTTGCGACAGTAGAAAATTATTTTTTCAATAATTTACTATAGAAAAGGCAATCCCTGGCGTAATTAAAATTTGCGACAATAAAAAAATATTTTTTTTGAATAATTTACTATAGAAAAGGCAATCCCTGGCGTAATTAAAATTTGTGACAGTAGAAAATTATTTTTTGAATAATTTACTATAGAAAAGCCAATCCCTGGCGTAATTAAAATTTGCGACAGTATAAAATTATTTTTTGAATAATTTACTATAGAAAAGGCAATCCCTGGCGCACTTAAAATTTGCGACAGTAAAAAATTATTTTTTGCAAAATTTACTATAGAAAAGGCAATCCCTGGCGCACTTAAAATTTGCGACAGTAAAAAATTATTTTGTGAGAAATTTACTATAGAAAAGGCAACCCCTGGCGCACTTAAAATTTGTGACAGTAGAAAATTATTTTTTGAAAAATTTACTATAGAAAAGGCAATCCCTGGCGTAATTAAAATTTGCGACAGTATAAAATTATTTTTGAATAATTTACAATAGAAAAGGCAATCCCTGGCGCAATTAAAATTTGCGACAGTAGAAAATTATTTTTTTGAATAATTTACTATAGAAAAGGCAATCCCTGGCGTAATTAAAATTTGCGACAGTAGAAAATTATTTTGTGAATAATTTACTATAGAAAAGGCAATCCCTGGCGCACTTAAAATTTGCGACAGTAAAAAATTATTTTTTGAATAATTTACTATAGAAAAGGCAATCCCAGGCGCACTTAAAATTTGCGAGAGTAAAAATTATTTTTTGAATAATTTACTATAGAAAAGGCAATCCCTGGCGTAATTAAAATTTGCGACAGTTGAAAATTATTTTTTGAATAATTTACTATAGAAAAGGCAATCCCTGGCGTAATTAAAATTTGCGACAGTAAAAAATTATTTTTTGAATATTTTACTATAGAAAAGGCAGTCCCTGGCGTAATTAAAATTTGCGACAGTATAAAATTATTTTTTGAATAATTTACTATAGAAAAGGCAATCCCTGGCGTAATTAAAATTTGCGACAGTATAAAATTATTTTTTGAATAATTTACTATAGAAAAGGCAATCCCTGGCGCACTTAAAATTTGCGACAGTAAAAAATTATTTTTTGAATAATTTACTATAGAAAAGGCAATCCCTGGCGTAATTAAAATTTGCGACAGTATAAAATTATTTTTTGAATAATTTACTATAGAAAAAGCAATCCCTGGCGCACTTAAAATTTGCGACAGTAAAAAATTATTTTTTGAATAATTTACTATAGAAAAGGCAATCCCTAGCGTAATTAAAATTTGCGACAGTAGAAAATTATTTTTTCAATAATTTACTATAGAAGAGGCAATCCCTGGCGCAATTAAAATTTGCGACAGTAAAAAATTATTTTTTGCAAAATTTACTATAGAAAAGGCAATCCCTGGCGTAATTAAAATTTGCGACAGTATAAAATAATTTTTTGAATAATTTATAATAGAAAAGGCAATCCCTGGCGCAATTAAAATTTGCGACAGTAGAAAATTATTTTTTGAATAATTTACTATAGAAAAGGCAATCCCTGGCGTAATTAAAATTTGCGACAGTAGAAAATTATTTTTTGAATAATTTACTATAGAAAAGGCAATCCCTGGCGTAATTAAAATTTGCGACAGTAGAAAATTATTTTTTGAATAATTTACTATAGAAAAGGCAATCCCTGGCGTAATTAAAATTTGCGACAGTAGAAAATTATTTTTGAATTATTTACTATAGAAAAGGCAATCCCTGGCGCAATTAAATTTGCGACAGTAAAAAATTATTTTTTGCAAAATTTACTATAGAAAAGGCAATCCCTGGCGCACTTAAAATTTGCGACAGTAAGAAATTATTTTTTGAATAATTTACTATAGAAAAGGCAATCCCTGGCGTAATTAAAATTTGCGACAGTATAAAATTATTTTTTGAATAATTTACTATAGAAAAGGCAATCCCTGGCGTAATTAAAATTTGCGACAGTAGAAAATTATTTTTTGAATAATTTCCTATAGAAAAGGCAATCCCTGGCGTATTTAAAATTAGCGACAGTAAGAAATTAATTTGTGAGAAATTTACTATAGAAAAGGCAATCCCTGGGATATTTAAAATTTGCGACAGTAGAAAATTATTTTTTGAATAATTTACTATAGAAAAGGCAATCCCTGGCGTATTTAAAATTTGCGACAGTAAGAAATTAATTTGTGAGAAATTTACTATAGAAAAGGCAATCCCTGCCGTAATTAAAATTTGCGACAGTTGAAAATTATTTTTTGAATAATTTACTATAGAAAAGGCAATCCCTGGCGCAATTACAATTTGCGACAGTTGAAAATTATTTTTTGAATAATTTACTATAGAAAAGGCAATCCCTGGCGCAATTAAAATTTGCGACAGTATAAAAATTATTTTTTGAATAATTTACTATAGAAAAGGCAATCCCTGGCGTAATTAAAATTTGCGACAGTAGAAAATTATTTTTTGAATAATTTACTATAGAAAAGGCAATCCCTGGCGTATTTAAAATTTGCGACAGTAAGAAATTAATTTGTGAGAAATTTACTATAGAAAAGGCAATCCCTGGGATATTTAAAATTTGCGACAGTAGAAAATTATTTTTTGAATAATTTACTATAGAAAAGGAAATCCCAGGCGTAATTAAAATTTGCGACAGTATAAAATTATTTTTTGAATAATTTACTATAGAAAAGGCAATCCCTGGCGCACTTCAAATTTGCGACAGTAAAAATTATTTTTTGAATAATTTACTATAGAAAAGGCAATCCCTGGCGTAATTAAAATTTGCGACAGTAAAAAATAATTTTTTGAATAATTTACTATAGAAAAGGCAATCCCTGGCGTAATTAAAATTTGCGACAGTTGGAAATTATTTTTTGAATAATTTACTATAGAAAAGGCAATCCCTGGCGCAATTAAAATTTGCGACAGTATAAAATTATTTTTTGAATAATTTACTATAGAAAAGGCAATCCCTGGCGCACTTAAAATTTGCGACAGTAAAAAATTATTTTTTGAATAATTTACTATAGAAAAGGCAATCCCTGGCGTAATTAAAATTTGCGACAGTAAAAAATTATTTTTTGAATAATTTACTATAGAAAAGGCAATCCCTGGCGCAATTACAATTTGCGACAGTTGGAAATTATTTTTTGAATAATTTACTATAGAAAAGGCAATCCCTGGCGCAATTAAAATTTGCGACAGTATAAAATTATTTTTTGAATAATTTACTATAGAAAAGGCAATCCCTGGCGTAATTAAAATTTGCGACAGTAGAAAATTATTTTTTGAATAATTTACTATAGAAAAGGCAATCCCTGGCGTATTTGAAATTTGCGACAGTAAGAAATTAATTTGTGAGAAATTTACTATAGAAAATGCAATCCCTGGGATATTTAAAATTTGCGACAGTAGAAAATTATTTTTTCAATAATTTACTATAGAAAAGGCAATCCCTGGCGAAATTAAAATTTGCGACAATAAAAAAATATTTTTTTTGAATAATTTACTATAGAAAAGGCAATCCCTGGCGTAATTAAAATTTGTGACAGTAGAAAATTATTTTTTGAATAATTTACTATAGAAAAGCCAATCCCTGGCGTAATTAAAATTTGCGACAGTATAAAATTATTTTTTGAATAATTTACTATAGAAAAGGCAATCCCTGGCGCACTTAAAATTTGCGACAGTAAAAAATTATTTTTTGCAAAATTTACTATAGAAAAGGCAATCCCTGGCGCACTTAAAATTTGCGACAGTAAAAAATTATTTTGTGAGAAATTTACTATAGAAAAGGCAACCCCTGGCGCACTTAAAATTTGCGACAGTAGAAAATTATTTTTTGAAAAATTTACTATAGAAAAGGCAATCCCTGGCGTAATTAAAATTTGCGACAGTATAAAATTATTTTTTGAATAATTTACAATAGAAAAGGCAATCCCTGGCGCAATTAAAATTTGCGACAGTAGAAAATTATTTTTTTGAATAATTTACTATAGAAAAGGCAATCCCTGGCGTAATTAAAATTTGCGACAGTAGAAAATTATTTTGTGAATAATTTACTATAGAAAAGGCAATCCCTGGCGCACTTAAAATTTGCGACAGTAAAAAATTATTTTTTGAATAATTTACTATAGAAAAGGCAATCCCAGGCGCACTTAAAATTTGCGAGAGTAAAAAATTATTTTTTGAATAATTTACTATAGAAAAGGCAATCCCTGGCGTAATTAAAATTTGCGACAGTTGAAAATTATTTTTTGAGTAATTTACTATAGAAAAGGCAATCTCTGGCGTAATTAAAATTTGCGACAGTAAAAAATTATTTTTTGAATATTTTACTATAGAAAAGGCAATCCCTGGCGTAATTAAAATTTGCGACAGTATAAAATTATTTTTTGAATAATTTACTATAGAAAAGGCAATCCCTGGCGTAATTAAAATTTGCGACAGTATAAAATTATTTTTTGAATAATTTACTATAGAAAAGGCAATCCCTGGCGCACTTAAAATTTGCGACAGTAAAAAATTATTTTTTGAATAATTTACTATAGAAAAGGCAATCCCTGGCGTAATTAAAATTTGCGACAGTATAAAATTATTTTTTGAATAATTTACTATAGAAAAAGCAATCCCTGGCGCACTTAAAATTTGCGACAGTAAAAAATTATTTTTTGAATAATTTACTATAGAAAAGGCAATCCCTAGCGTAATTAAAATTGGCGACAGTAGAAAATTATTTTTTCAATAATTTACTATAGAAGAGGCAATCCCTGGCGCAATTAAAATTTGCGACAGTAAAAAATTATTTTTTGCAAAATTTACTATAGAAAAGGCAATCCCTGGCGTAATTAAAATTTGCGACAGTATAAAATTATTTTTTGAATAATTTATAATAGAAAAGGCAATCCCTGGCGCAATTAAAATTTGCGACAGTAGAAAATTATTTTTTGAATAATTTACTATAGAAAAGGCAATCCCTGGCGTAATTAAAATTTGCGACAGTAGAAAATTATTTTTTGAATAATTTACTATAGAAAAGGCAATCCCTGGCGCACTTAAAATTTGCGACAGTAAAAAATTATTTTTTGAATAATTTACTATAGAAAAGGCAATCCGAGGCGCACTTAAAATTTGCGAGAGTAAAAAATTATTTTTTGAATAATTTACTATAGAAAAGGCAATCCCTGGCGTAATTAAAATTTGCGACAGTTGAAAATTATTTTTTGAATAATTTACTATAGAAAAGGCAATCCCTGGCGTAATTAAAATTTGCGACAGTATAAAATTATTTTTTGAATAATTTACAATAGAAAAGGCTTTCCCTGGCGCAATTAAAATTTGCGACAGTAGAAAATTATTTTTTGAATAATTTACTATAGAAAAGGCAATCCCTGGCGTAATTAAAATTTGCGACAGTAGAAAATTATTTTTTGAATAATTTACTATAGAAAAGGCAATCCCTGGCGCACTTAAAATTTGCGAGAGTAAAAAATTATTGTTTGAATAATTTACTATAGAAAAGGCAATCCGAGGCGCACTTAAAATTTGCGAGAGTAAAAAATTATTTTTTGAATAATTTACTATAGAAAAGGCATTCCCTGGCGTAATTAAAATTTGCGACAGTTGAAAATTATTTTTTGAATAATTTACTATAGAAAAGGCAATCCCTGGCGCAATTAAAATTTGCGACAGTAAAAAATGATTTTTTGAATAATTTACTATAGCAAAGGCAATCCCTGGCGTAATTAAAATTTGCGACAGTATAAAATTATTTTTTGAATAATTTACTATAGAAAAGGCAGTCCCTGGCGCAATTAAAATTTGCGACAGTAAAAAATTATTTTTTGAATAATTTACTATAGAAAAGGCAATCCCTGGCGTAATTAAAATTTGCGACAGTTGAAAATTATTTTTTGAATAATTTACTATAGAAAAGGCAATCCCTGGCGTAATTAAAATTTGCGACAGTTGAAAATTATTTTTTGAATAATTTACTATAGAAAAGGCAATCCCTGGCGCAATTAAAATTTGCGACAGTAAAAAATTATTTTTTGAATAATTTACTATAGAAAAGGCAATCCCTGGCGTAATTAAAATTTGCGACAGTATAAAATTATTTTTTGAATAATTTACTATAGAAAAGGCAAGTCCCTGGCGCAATTAAAATTTGCGACAGTAGAAAATTATTTTTTGAATAATTTACTATAGAAAAGGCAATCCCTCGCGTAATTAAAATTTGCGACAGTAAAAAATTATTTTTTGAATAATTTACTATAGAAAAGGTAATCCCTGGCGCAATTAAAGTTTGCGACAGTAAAAAAATTATTTTTTTGAATAATTTACTATAGAAAAGGCAATCCCTGGCGTAATTAAAATTTGCGACAGTATAAAATTATTTTTTGAATAATTTACTATAGAAAAGGCAATCCCTGGCGTAATTAAAATTTGCGACAGTTTAAAATTATTTTTTGAATAATTTACTATAGAAAAGGCAATCCCTGGCGAACTTAAAATTTGAGACAATAAAAAATTATTTTTTGAATAATTTACTATAGAAAAGGCAATCCCTGGCGTAATTAAAATTTGCGACAGTAGAAAATTATTTTTTGAATAATTTACTATAGAAAAGGCAATCCCTGGCGCACTTAAAATTTGCGACAGTAAAAAATTATTTTTTGCAAAATTTACTATAGAAAAGGCAATACCTGGCGCACTTAAAATTTGCGACAGTAAAAAATTATTTTGTGAGAAATTTACTATAGAATAGGCAATCCCTGGCGCACTTAAAATTTGCGACAGTAGAAAATTATTTTTTGAAAAATTTACTATAGAAAAGGCAATCCCTGGCGTAATTAAAATTTGCGACAGTATAAAATTATTTTTTGAATAATTTACAATAGAAAAGGCAATCCCTGGCGCAATTAAAATTTGCGACATTAGAAAATTATTTTTTGAATAATTTACTATAGAAAAGGCAATCCCTGGCGTAATTAAAATTTGCGACAGTAGAAAATTATTTTTTGAATAATTTACTATAGAAAAGGCAATCCCTGGCGCACTTAAAATTTGCGACAGTAAAAAATTATTTTTTGAATAATTTACTATAGAAAAGGCAATCCGAGGCGCACTTAAAATTTGCGAGAGTAAAAAATTATTTTTTGAATAATTTACTATAGAAGAGGCAATCCCTGGCGTAATTAAAATTTGCGACAGTTGAAAATTATTTTTTGAATAATTTACTATAGAAAAGGCAATCCCTGGCGCAATTAAAATTTGCGACAGTAAAAAATTATTTTTTGAATAATTTACTATAGAAAAGGCAATCCCTGGCGTAATTAAAATTTGCGACAGTATAAAATTATTTTTTGAATAATTTACTATAGAAAAGGCAATCCCTGGCGTAATTAAAATTTGCGACAGTATAAAATTATTTTTTGAATAATTTACTATAGAAAAGGCAATCCCTGGCGCACTTAAAATTTGCGACAGTAAAAAATTATTTTTTGAATAATTTACTATAGAAAAGGCAATCCCTGGCGTAATTAAAATTTGCGACAGTAGAAAATTATTTTTTGAATAATTTACTATAGAAAAAGCAATCCCTGGCGCACTTAAAATTTGCGACAGTAAAAAATTATTTTTTGAATAATTTACTATAGAAAAGGCAATCCCTGGCGTAATTAAAATTTGCGACAGTAGAAAATTATTTTTTCAATAATTTACTATAGAAGAGGCAATCCCTGGCGCAATTAAAATTTGCGACAGTAAAAAATTATTTTTTGCAAAATTTACTATAGAAAAGGCAATCCCTGGCGCACTTAAAATTTGCGACAGTTAAAAATTATTTTGTGAGAAATTTACTATAGAAAAGGCAATCCCTGGCGCACTTAAAATTTGCGACAGTAGAAAATTATTTTTTGAAAAATTTACTATAGATAAGGCAATCCCTGGCGTAATTAAAATTTGCGACAGTATAAAATTATTTTTTGAATAATTTACTATAGAAAAGGCAGTCGCTGGCGCAATTAAAATTTGCGACAGTAGAAAATTATTTTTTGAATAATTTACTATAGAAAAGGCAATCCCTGGCGTAATTAAAATTTGCGACAGTAAAAAATTATTTTTTGAATAATTTACTACAGAAAAGGCAATCCCTGGCGCAATTAAAGTTTGCGACAGTAAAAAATTATTTTTTTGAATAATTTACTATAGAAAAGGCAATCCCTGGCGTAATTAAAATTTGCGACAGTATAAAATTATTTTTTGAATAATTTACTATAGAAAAGGCAATCCCTGGCGTAATTAAAATTTGCGACAGTATAAAATTATTTTTTGAATAATTTTACTATAGAAAAGGCAATCCCTGGCGCACTTAAAATTTGCGACAGTAAAAAATTATTTTTTGAATAATTTACTATAGAAAAGGCAATCCCTGGCGTAATTAAAATTTGCGACAGTAGAAAATTATTTTTTGAATAATTTACTATAGAAAAGGCAATCCCTGGCGCACTTAAAATTTGCGACAGTAAAAAATTATTTTTTGAATAATTTGCTATAGAAAAGGCAATCCCTGGGATATTTAAAATTTGCGACAGTAAAAAATTATTTTTTGAATAATTTACTATAGAAAAGGCAATCCCTGATATATTTAAAATTTGCGACAGTAAAAAATTAATTTGTGAAAAATTTACCTGGCGAAATTGAAATTTGCGAGAGTAAAAAATTATTTTTTGGATAATTTACTATAGAAAAGGCAATCCCTGGCGTAATTAAAATTTGCGACAGTTGAAAATTATTTTTTGAATAATTTACTATAGAAAAGGCAATCCCTGGCGCACTTAAAATTTGCGACAGTAGAAAATTATTTTTTGAATAATTTACTATACAAAAGGCAATCCCTGGCGCAATTAAAATTTGCGACAGTAAAAAATTATTTTTTGAATAATTTACTATAGAAAAGGCAATCCCTGGCGTAATTAAAATTTGCGACAGTATAAAATTATTTTTTGAATAATTTACTATAGAAAAGGCAATCCCTGGCGTAATTAAAATTTGCGACAGTATAAAATTATTTTTTGAATAATTTACTATAGAAAAGGCAATCCCTGGCGCACTTAAAATTTGCGACAGTAAAAAATTATTTTTTGAATAATTTACTATAGAAAAGGCAATCCCTGGCGTAATTAAAATTTGCGACAGTAGAAAATTATTTTTTGAATAATTTACTATAGAAAAGGCAATCCCTGGCGCACTTAAAATTTGCGACAGTAAAAAATTATTTTTTGAATAATTTACTATAGAAAAGGCAATCCCTGGGATATTTAAAATTTGCGACAGTAGAAAATTATTTTTTGAATAATTTACTATAGAAAAGCAATCCCTGGCGTATTTAAAATTTGCGACAGTAAAAAATTAATATTTTGAAAAATTTACTGTAGAAAAGGCAATCCCTGGCGCACTTAAAATTTGCGACAGTAAAAAATTATTTTTTGAATAATTTACTGTAGAAAAGGCAATCCCTGGCGCAATTAAAATTTGCGACAATAAAAAATTATTTTTTGTATAATTTACTATAGAAAAGGCAATCCCTGGCGTATTTAAAATTTGCGACAGTAAGAAATTAATTTGTGAGAAATTTTCTATAGAAAAGGCAATCCCTGGGATATTTAAAATTTGCGACAGTAAAAAATTATTTTTTGAATAATTTACTATAGAAAAGGCAATCCCTGCCGTATTTAAAATTTGCGACAGTAAAAAATTAATTTGTGAAAAATTTACCTGGCGAAATTGAAATTTGCGACAGTAGAAAATTATTTTTTTAATAATTTACTATAGAAAAGGCAATCCCTGGCGTAATTAAAATTTGCGACAGTAAAAAATTATTTTTTGAATAATTTACTATAGAAAAGGCAATCCCTGGCGCACTTAAAATTTGCGACAGTAAAAAATTATTTTTTGAATAATTTACTATAGAAAAGGCAATCCCTGGCGTATTTAAAATTTGCGACAGTAAAAAATTAATTTGTGAAAAAAATACCTGGCGAAATTGAAATTTGCGAGAGTAAAAAATTATTTTTTGAATAATTTACTATAGAAAAGGCAATCCCTGGCGTAATTAAAATTTGCGACAGTTGAAAATTATTTTTTGAATAATTTACTATAGAAAAGGCAATCACTGGCGCACTTAAAATTTGCGACAGTAGAAAATTATTTTTTGAATAATTTACTATACAAAAGGCAATCCCTGGCGCAATTAAAATTTGCGAGAGTAAAAAATTATTTTTTGAATAATTTACTATAGAAAAGGCAATCCCTGGCGTAATTAAAATTTGCGACAGTATAAAATTATTTTTTGAATAATTTACTATAGAAAAGGCAATC